>JANSTU010036288.1:0-25366 GCA_027564075.1 Bolitophila hybrida
CACACACACATATACTGTATATTATATAATTATACATATATTTATATATTATAAATTCATATGAAACTACCGAATCTAAAACGTACAACGCCTAGGATAGGCTATAAAAATAGCTCCGACACTAAATTCTGAAGTCCAATCTTCTATTATTCATTATTGCTTTGCATGCGCATTCTCGGAAGAATGTTAAGACAATTTCCAACACGTTCACGTTCTAAGACAATCTTTCGGAACAAAAGTTTTCTAAAGAAAACAGACAAAAGTATCTCAACAACAACGAAAGAGAGAGCTGTCTTTGAGTTTTCTTTTTGTCTAGTAAAAATATGTATGAATGTGTAGTACGGGGTACGCCATCTGTTGCGATAGCATTTGCAACTTGAATAGTTCCGCCATTTTGGTCCGACGAAAATCCTTGAGATATTCTAGGAGCCTCTTCATGATCAAAAAGTGACCGTTTGGTGCAGCTTATCGGCCAAAAAGAACATAGGGCCGTATTTTTTCGAGAACGAGGCATAATTGGCATACAA
This sequence comes from Bolitophila hybrida, assembly GCA_027564075.1. Classification (NCBI taxonomy): domain Eukaryota; kingdom Metazoa; phylum Arthropoda; class Insecta; order Diptera; family Mycetophilidae; genus Bolitophila; species Bolitophila hybrida. The sequence goes on from JANSTU010036288.1 coordinate 528, forward strand.
TTTTGAACTTTTTTTACCTCAGAAATGTTTATGAAAGACTAATTAAAATAGTATCATTATTGTCCTAACTGCCTTATATTTTTATGAATATGAATTTACTTCAGCTCTGTATTTATTCAATTAACAATAATCCATCTTAGAATTGGTTCAATTCGATAAAACATTATTTTCTTATAATATGTATCAATGATATTTTTTTAACTCATTTTTTTCTTTAAATTGTTTGTAGCCCATTATCTTCTCAAAGTAAAATAATTTGTTCAGATTTAAGTTCTATAAAAATCAAAACGCACAATCACTTAAACAAAATGTATCACATTTTAATAAAAATAATAAAAGATAAATAAATCTAATAAAAATATTTTTCAAAAAAGCCAAGAAAGTTTTTTTTAAGTCATAACTCTAATTAAATTCCTGTGATCTTAAAATCAGGGTCAGGGCGATGATCCGGTGGTAAGAATGCGTCCTCAAATGTGATGTCTGGAACATATCGATATGATGATATGATTATTATGAACTACCCTATATGTACAACACATGATTTAAATTTCATTCTGGAATCAAGTACAACAAACGACTTACAAAGTTGCGCCCATTTTGCACTTGTTTCTGATGTGTGCACACAAGATCCATAAAAATAATACAAATGAGAACTGCGAATAAATTATTAACAATTAAGGATTTGCTGTGTTGAACTTGAATGCAATAATTAGACACTCGATTCGACTTAATTAATGCGTGTGCACGCGCGTTCGCTGAGCGCAGTGCTGATGCACTCTCAGTGACGATAAACACACCAAGCAGTCATTTCTACAAGCGTAAAATGAAGTTAATTAACTAGCCTACGATGCGCGGAGACATCATATGGCCAAATGCCAGTCTGCGTTCTGCCACTGTCCCGTTAGTCTTGCAACGTTTTTGCTTCCCCGTATATTTAAGCGTTCGCGCAACATAATTACCTTAAATGCGCGCAAATCACACAAGAACAACAATAAATGTGCTCATAAGGCGCGATCAGAACATCTGCGCGCTGCGCAGTGCTCGCGTAAATTGTTCTTTCGATTTTTTTCCACCACTGCGTATTACGTGAATTGCAATCAGTGTGTGTGTATGTGTGTTTCACGTAATGCGCGATTTTCAGATGAAAAACCTGTATGCGCACCATCATAATTATAGATATGTTTCTCGTACATCTATATATACATAAGAGGGAAATTGCAGCGTGAAAAACGATCCAGTTAGATGCTTGCTATGCGCTCGGAGTTCTCCATTTTTACACATCATAACATAATACACATTATATTGCATTTTTCTCGGAAGCTGCACGCGAGCTGATCTTTTTTTTCGCGTGCGTGCTCGAGGTTCTATGTAGAATAATTATACATAGAACAACGCACGTCTACACTATACCAGAGACTATTATGATCTATTATGAAATGCGGCGCAAGCAAAACACTGATGTTTCTTTGCGGGCTGCGAGCAGGTTTTCTATGTATGTTTGATGCTAGAGCTCGAGCATCTTTCCGAAATCCGAAGAATTTTGCAAAACATTATATTTGCGTAATTATATGCGATTAGATTGGCGCGCAGACCTAATTTGTGGAACAACATTATTGCCGAAATTTCACAAAAATCTTGGTGGACGCGTAATCGTTTGAACGATATCGTTTATATTGGATGCAATAAGCTGGCCAGCCGCACCTGATTATATATGTATGTTGTCGAAATTACCGATAAAAACGATCATGAAAAAAGAAAATATTATTAAGAGCATATTTTATCGTTTTCAATAAAGTCAGTAAGTCGAAAGACCGGAAACACGAGATAACATAGCAAGTGCACGCCTTGTACCTAATTCACGGAACAATCCAGATACATTAAATGCATGAGTTAGAGGATAATAAACATATACATAGTATCAACGCATCGATAATGTAAACTCTGATTCAAGAGCATCTCGTAAAACGTACAGGTGAACGGTATAGTAATATGCTCAGTATACTTATTGAAGATGATCTCGGTTCGTCGCCTGTCAACTCTATCGTTTATGGGCAATTCTATCGAGTTTTGGTGATAAACTAGAAACAGATTATCACTTGAGCACATATGTATATCGCTGCCCCATAGTGGTGATAATATTATTTATTGAGACTCCAAATCAAAGGTGTCAAGTATTGTATAGCACCAATCAAATTACTTAAATTTATTTATATGTTAATATAAGATATTATATATTCCGGTAAATTCACCTTCGAATTCACATTATGGATGATATGAAAAATTAACCATGAGCGGTGCCTTACAGATTTGACTTGTAGAAATAAAATGTCACATTTCAGAATATCAATGGACAATGGACGAATAAGAGTGCGCGCTTATATGAAACGGACGTGTTTTCGATGCATATTAGCATCACAAAACTAATATTTGTGCTATTGTTATCTATAATGTTTATGGAGGAATGTATTATACGCCACTCGAGCGCACAAGTATACATATATATTTTAAATCGCATAGTTTATACGCTAGTTTATGTGCTACCATATATTATGCGAGTAATTATGTATGTTCATTATGCGCTTTTAGTATATTAAAGTATGTATATTAAAGTACAGATAAGTTTTGTAACGAAGATTTTCATATATTTGTACGATGTTTATTTTTATCGTCCCCTGGCTGTGCTGTTGTTGTTGTTGTTGGCATTGTAGGTTATATATTATGTACATTATGTTGATTTTAGCTTTGTGTTGGGTTCATGTGACAGAGGTATTCTATATACTCAAAAAGCATAAATGCAAAGTGTGTGCTTAGATTAAAAAGTTAACAGTAAATGTTGCGCATTGTAAACACAAAGCATAATATTCTATATAAACTGTATTCTTTGGTTTTGATGTTTTTTTGTTATTTTCGGGCTTTAGTCAATATTTTAATGGCTACTATTAAAATATTTCGGATTTTGGATAACTATAATGAATTTAAAAATTTTGTTAGTTGACATTCAATGCTAAACATGGAATAATGCTTTTCGAACAACAGTTATTGGCATTTGTTTATTATCAATGTTTCAGCCATTTTTAATGGTGTATATTTTAATAGACAATGCGGTTTATATGTGTTTAATGATACTTAGTCAATGTACGGCAGGCAGTGCTTTAAATTAACTATAATATATAACTATAAATTCAATATTAATGTTTTTTCAACATCTTGCTCAATTCCAAAATAATGACAATTTGCACATTGGCCAACGGTATAATTATATTTATGCATCTCTCAGCATCTATAAAGTAGAACTATGTTAGTTTAAGTTGTACCAAACTGGTCTCAATCTTTAAATGTGAATATGTAAAGGAGTGTAGTAAAAACAGGTTGTGTAAAGAGCGTGAACTAGGGATCATAAATCATATGTCTGAAAACAGGGAGCTCTAAATTGAAGATTGATGTACGCAACAACTTCATCTGGAAATCCCGATCTAAAATTTTGCTCTTACTTTTACTATTATTATATATAAGTAGTGAGGCGAAAAAAATGTTTTGAATAAACAAGTTAGCTGTACAAAATTTTAAAGAGTTTGGGGGTCACGGCAATCATTAGAAGCAGTTACGTGGTAACTTTGACAATGAATGCTGTATTATTTTAGGTAGGTATTTCATATACGTATTCGCAGATTTTTTTTTTTTTAAATGCTTTTTCATTTTATTTTGTAGCAATCAATAAAGGAACATGTTGATACATTTCTTGAGCGAGAAAAATGGACGTTTTATATTTTATTTTGTTATTCTGTAGTTTTTTATGTTAACGTATCTTTTTCAATAAAGTATCAGTATCGATTTGTTAATAAAGATATAATTGGCAGAACCGTTGACCTTCTAGAGAAATTCTTCCGCCACCGTGCTAATATGTACACCCGAACTGTACAAGTTGTCATTTGTCTCGAATAGGGATAAATATTTTGCCATAGGTTTTCAATCGGATTTAGATCTGGGCTGTTTCCGGGCCAATCCAGAGATGAAATTCCAGTCTCTACCTTATGTTTCCCTACCAGAAAATATAATAATAAAAAATGCATACTAAAAAAAAACTTACCACTTTGGCTCGATAACACGGTGCAGTCATCTTGAAAAATAGGAATTTTAGAGAATTCGGAGAGACGTTCAATTGTTGGTATTACACCCTTATTCTTCCAAATGCAAAAAATAGTGTATTCTTTAAAGGTTTTAAAAAGTTTAATTTATTATCACACAATATAAAAACTGCTGTTAATTTAAATCAGTTCAGGCAATTTTGTCAATTATATGTAACAGAAAATTACTAAAAATCTGTAAATATTTAAAATGTACACATGTAAATTTAAGCTCAATTCGAAGCTGAATAAATTATTATTATTATTATTATTATTATTATTATTATTATTATAATTATTATTATAATTATTATTATTATAAATATTATTATTATAATAATTATTATTATTATTTATATGTATGCAAACCTGGTTTTTTACCATACTATTTAGCATTATAAGCTTACTTTGGTACAATACATTGAGCAGAAAATCATTCTCCCAATCTGCGACGAATTCTCTGGCCTCCGTCCGTATGGACCAAAAAAAATTGATTCATCCGAAAATGACATAGCCCATTCCTTTTCGCCACATTTCTCATATTTTTCAGCCCAGTTTATTCAGTTTTTCATCATTCTTTTGTTAAGAAGCAGTTTTTTAGCTGGTCGTCGAGACAATAATCCCATTCTTTTAATTCGAATACTAATTTGTTTTCATCCAAAATTTACTCCAGTGGTGTCTAAAGGCTTCTTTTTAAGTGAGTTTACATTTATAATTCGGTATTTTATAACCCACTTTTCTTCCAATTTGAACATTGGAGAGCTCACAGTCATTTTTTGGAACAGTAATTCTTGTTTTCACCTCAACAGAAAAAAACATTATTTTGATGATAATAGATCAAAGGCTACTTCGGCACTAAATAAATTAGTTGAGATGGTGTCAAAACGTATAATATAGATTAGGTAACAAGTTACAAAAGAAGGTTTTGCTGTGTGTTTGGTGGGATTGGAAGGGAATCATCCACTTTGAGCTGCTCCCATATGGCCGGACGCTTAATTCTACCATCTACTGCGAACAACTGGACCGCCTGAAGCGCTCGGATGGGATGGGAGGTTTTATCGCATCCACCATATAGCCCGGACATAAAGCCAAGTGATTACCACCTGTTCCTGAGGGCTCTACAAGGGGGGTATTATGAAGTTGCCGTCGAGATGGAAACAGATTATCGAACAAAATGGCGCATATTTGAACTAAATCCGATCACTTTATCTATTTTTGCAAAAAAGTGGAAGGACAACCTGCTTTTTTAAAATGAGTTTTAGGTATATCACGTATAGTGTTTAGTATACATTTGGAATGTCTCTTTTATTTTATATATAGCCATGGAATAATTGAAGTAAAAGTATTCAGTAAATAATGAATACACAACTATTTATATATTCATTATTTACTGAATACTTGTTTGTACAAAGTATTTAATATATTAAAACCTAATGACTTTTCATTTAAAGTAAAATTATTTACTTATTCATTATCATTGAAGTATATATTACTTTACTAAAAGAAGATCTCCACAGAGGCACGGTCCAACAGACAAAGAGGCTCGAGCGCAGTTTGCATCGCTGTGAACAGACAATCAGAATAGGCTTCATGCACGATGCACAGTGGACAATTTGTTCATGAGAAATCTAGACTTTCCTTTGTTTAGCAATTTTTTTTAAAGAACTTGAATTTAATAAGTTGTTTTGCCAGTTGTACTGATAAGGACTGAATGGACGAAAAATATAACATGTCTACAGCATTAACGTAGAGTCAATTGCCAAGCTGTCATGATGTACTTGTTGTAATAGCGCGAATATTTAACGAAAAAATAAATGTAACTTCTAAAAACTCATTTAATTATATTACATTAAGTTCAAACATAATCACAAAAGGAACACAAGGCAAAAACAACTAAAACAAACCTTAAAAACCACAAAAGAAGCCAAACAAATTGTTTTATTACAAATAATATATATTTATTTTATATTTTTATATTTATATATATCCGACAGCATACAAATTGTTACATACAAATTTAAATTAGCTTCAAAAAACCCACCAAAACACAAAACACCGGACTACTACCACGCAATAGTATTTTTTTTAAGTAAACTAAAGATTTTTTAAAAAAATGATATTTTCCAGAAACGTAAGCGTAAGGTCTCCGGTCGCAGAAAGATAATAGGCCAAATAAAGTAACTCACTTAAAGTGGAACTAACTTTAGGACTACGTAATAAAGTGTAGTAAAATTACTATTTTATAAAATACACAATTTGAAAAGCTGTCAATATAATATTTATATTAAAAATTAAATGTCAGACCACCTAAATCCGTGCATAAAAAATGACACAAAACTTGCCATTTTCAATAAATCACAACCGTACAATGGCGAAATTCATATATACTTAACAGGTGGGCACGTTTAATTTCATTGTTTCGAATAGAACCTCGAATTTCCAAAGTGCGTGTGATTCCATCAAAATTATGCAAAGTACTTTGAAGTTGCGCCTGCGCGAAATTGCTTTTGTCAATACAATTCACAAAACGAAGATTGTGATACACAACACACGACGACCGATTGACGCACTCAGCACTCTGTTTGCGCAATTGCGAAACAATTATTGTGCGTATATGTCACGCAATGTATGTACTTCTCGGCACAATTGAATTTATTTAGTACCCGCAGTAAATACACTTTCGACGCACGCTTTGTTTATTTTATAGAGTTCGAACAATAAGTAGTTTGCTTAATTTTAGCGAGCGTGTAAGCGAGATTCGTTGCGTAAATATAATATAATATTATTTCCATTTGGAAAAAAAGAAATTGGACAAATACTGAAGGACAAAGCTGGATTAATATTTGAAGTATTTATAACCTTTTTTGTCTATTTAAAAAAATATGAATTTAATATACAAACTTTTTATTACCACAGATCCAATATTATTCCATAAAGAAGCTAATTGAATTTCATTGCACGGCATTTAGGCATACAGGGATTATTTATTAAATCCAAATCATTTATATTAATATACAAAATATGACTTATCTAAATTTATGCCGTTATCCTCGTAATTTGAATCTTTACTAAATTATCTAAATACAATGGTTCTAATGTATATTTATCCAATAAAAGCTCTTTGAATAAATTATATACAAAGAAACAGCTCAATTAGCATTCGAATAAATCTCTTGATAAATCCTCTCGATTTATCATTCGAAATAAACCTGTAATTAAAATTAAAAAAACACACATCAATACATAGAATTTATCTTTTATGCAGTAAAAAAATGTATTATTGGTTAGAGTCCAATCATCCCATCAAGATCCATAGTGCTTACGGTAAAAGCTTCCGCGAGTGTGCGCGCGCATCGGTCGTGCGCTCCGATGAGTCCGCGCGGAAAGTCCAATAGCACACGCGCGGCATCTTATTTATTGGCCTAGCACGAGTCAATGCTCATATACAAATAATAATAATTGTATACAAGTAAAATGTATTTCGATACATACTCTCTGGACGCGCAAATAATTTGTGGTCTTGCCAGTTGTAATCAAATTACAATCGCCACGGATGAGCGGTACCGTGGCGATTAATCAGACGTGAGTTTATATTAATTAACTTAACACCTGCAATCATGCCTGAGCATACGGTTCAGCTTGCTAGTATACAGAGAGATACTCGATGGATACGCAGTATGTGCTCCGAGTATAAATTTGTATATGATATGCAGGTAAATGCCCATACGAGATTCATGTGTTTATCGATCGTATATATACAAGGAATGCGGGACGCGCACAGTTTTCTTGAATATACATATATTTGTGACTAGTATATTATATAGGATTATAAGGAATTGATATTCATGAAGATTTATGGCGGGTCAGACAATGATTTTTTTGTCAGTGTATCTGATCACGACAAGGGCGTGTGGCGGACGATTGCCGTTTTGACAGTTCTGACGTGCAGACGCCAAAAAATGCAACACAAAAGGTGTTTGCGTCATTCTCCCGCAGATACAAATAATGATTATCATTATTTATGTATTTTATTTGTTTTTTGATTCTTTGTAATTCATATTTGAGATTCGAATGCTTTTATGCGATTTAGATGAACAAAACAATAAAACAAAGTTAATGCGATATGTTTTTTTTATTATATTGTAGTGGTTATATTTTATAAGTTTATCGACCCTCATTTGCTTATGAATTTAAAGAATAATGATCTTTCAAATATTTACATTATGATATTTAAAATCAGTTAAAATTTGAACGGTGTTGATACAATTGGGCATACAAGTTTCCTGTTTCTTTATTGTCTACTTTTTCATGATATATTTAAAAAAATATAAATTTTACCTTGATTTTTATGTTAAATAACGTTACTTGGGGTAAACCTGCGCCCATATTATATTTCAAATCTAACGTGACTTTTGCATAATTTTGTCAGATTAAGTATGAACGTTGAACGATAAGTAAAAGTGGGCATGAAACGCAGATGATAATAATTAATGATTCCTGAGATTTAAGGTAGAACCATCTAAACTGGTTCTTGTTTTCTGGCACGCCATCATGATCACTTTCTTTCAAGACTCTTCACCATATTACAAAGCCACTAATAAACTTCCTATGGCGAAATACCTTACAAAGTAGGGTGTAGTACGCTTATATGAGCTTTTGAATTTACGTGATGCCAGCTACAGTAGTTGTAAAAAAATTATCAAGGCGCATCCGGCTCAGATGCGAGAAAATAAAAAAATTTCTATTTAAAACACAACATATTATATATTTATCATATATATTTTACGCCAGATTCGTAATAAAACGTTTGAGCATCTGACCGGCTCCCATCTAAACGAGATTCGTGTGTTAATCGAACACAGTTTTTTTAACACAGATTGCATAACAGCTGTTAAGGTGCCGTCAGACTATGCAAGGAAAATGCTTGCAAGTGCTTGCAGTGTGAGTAATCACTATGATGCTGAATTGCTGGAATCAAGGCAATTGATTCTTTTGAAGATAAACATATTGTAGCATTTGAGAGAACGAAATAAGGCCGTACGAAGAGCAATTTGGGTGTTGGAGTTCGAATATGAGTGATGAGTTTTTCGTCGCCAATGTGATTGAGCACGCTCGCAACCGCCAACGCTCCTCATAGAGAGGATTCAATACAGGTCATCGTCGGCTCGTTTAGTAGCTTTCGGCACGGCCGGGCTCTTAATCTCTGGAACACTATATGCTGACTTATTCGATTCCGATTGTACCGAAACTTGTCCGTCATCTCCTACCAAATCATCGCTGCATAAGTGAAATAAAATAAAAATATTGCAGACACCATCAATGGAAGAAGAATGGAAAGAAGTTGCAGATGCTTTCGAAATGAAATGTAATGGGGCGCTAGAGGGGAAACATCGTGTGTATAGCATGCTTTTGCTAACATAAAATCGAAAAACTTGCATGTGGAGGCACAGATAGACGCAAGCGCTTGCAAAAAAAACGCTTGCATGAACTGTTCGGGCAGTGGTCATACTATGCAAGCGTTCCGGATACAAGCGATTGCATGTAAGCAAATCACTTGCAGCAAGCGCTGCATGAAAAGATTTTTTTGGTGGCGAGACTATGTAAATTTTGCTTGCTGCATTCTTCAACCCAGAGACGCCACAATCGATGTTGAAGTTTTAAATCTTGCGAGTTTAGGCATATTATTTGTCTTGTAGATTTTCCTTCCACACTTATCCGAATTAATATTTATTATATTTCCTGGTGAATTGGCTTTTCATGTTTTAGAGCCAAGTCAGAAAACGACCAGTATAATGGTGGAATGAGAATATTGCATCAATAGGAAGTGAATGCCCAAAAGCCAGAAGAATATACACGAGAAACGCTAGAAGAAACAATGTTTAAAAAAATAGATCTGAAATTGGATTTATAGCAGAAAATATGAGGGATGCCATTAGCACTAAATTATGTTATGTTGGGAGAAACTACGCAGTGATATTAATAAGAGTATCTTGGGAAAAGGCTTTAAAATTGTTATGTAATTATTACATTATTACATTAATATTAGGCTACCCGCCCAGATGATGCACTTACTATGAATGGCTAAAAGCTAACTCATTCCCCATCCGTCCGTCAGCTTTGTGTGTACTCAGTGTTCTAATTCAAACCCTTTTATAAAAAAGTTAAAAACAATGTGTATTTGTGTATCCCCTATTTTAGTGATTTAGCGTAAAGTGAATTTGTAAAGCTGAATCGACTTCCGCGTTTGTGGTCCAGTCTTCTCTAATACGAATCAAAATTTGATTAGTTTCACTAACCGATATTGCACTGGCTCCGGTTCTTAAATATCAAAATTCCGTTGAAATCAGATTCTTCAATAATGAATCGAAATCCAATATCTTCTTGACAAGCATTTAAATGCATTTGGTCATCCAAAAACTGTTTAAAATCAGTTGTCACATTTGTATGGCGTAACTATTTCTGTCCGAGGAATTTTTTTTCATTGACATGAAGGCGCAGACATCTGTTTTCAAAAAAATTGATTTTAAATCAATGAAATTGTTTTTGATTTCGTTGTTGTTGCCAATGAAAAAAACCAGAAGTCGACGCAGATATGGTCCTCCACTTTTTCTTGCAATTCTAAATCTCGACCACATTCTTGGACCGCGACATAGAAGTACAGGATGAAGATGGAGAACAAGGTATTGAAGTAATTAAAGGTACTTAGCCTAGTTTGCTTACGTCCGTTTCGATTGCTTCGAAATGATTTTCTGTTATGTTTGGGGACTGATCGATATCCAATATCGGCACCAAAATCTTCGCCTGCATCCTCACTCCCTATCTCTTCATCGTCGGTTGGTTAAATTTCCAGCAAGTCAAGGTCAAGTTAAAGCTTTATATCTAATTGCGACATGTCTGACTATAAACAAAATAAATCAGAATAAAACGAAAGAAAATACGATTGGACATGGATTACTATTTTATTTACTCACTAAAAAACGGATATTTTGAAAAATTATTTAATTCTACTGTTTGCGACGAAACGAAACATTGCTATAAAAAACTAAGTATAACAATAGATATAAAAACTATACATTATGCCGTTAACTTTGAATGCATGTGTTATTGCAAGTGCGAGTAATGACATACTATATTTCATTAAGTCTCCAAATATCAATACATTAAAAAGAAACACATATTGAGAAAAGATTCCTATACTCTAGAAGTCTGTGTAAGCCAAACACATGCGCCATGTGATTGACGCTGCACAAAGTCGACTTGAGACTTATTGCAAAAACTTTAGCGTGTGTTAGTGCACATTCACTGTTGCGGTACGAATCTCTCAAAGTCACCATGATCTTGGCAATGGATTTATACACGAGACACACAACGTTGTTAGCTTGTATGTGTTTCTATGCACAATTGTTAGTATATATTTATATGTTTGAGTGTGTGTTAGGCTTCGTCAATTGCACTTGCAACTATGTTATATGTACATATTGTGTTTATTCTGCACTTCAAGTGCAACTGCAAGTATGTATGTATGTATGTGTGTACCAGAGTGGTCGTACATTCGTAAATTGTCTGCTCTCGCGTACACTTAGCGAGATAAACAGGCGCATCCGCGCATTAAAATGCAGATGATGCGTCTCTGGTCCGTACACTTTTTTTTTGTTCGCACTTGTATATACAGGTGATTTGCTTTGATTTAAACAGGCGTTTCGCACAGCTGGTTATTTTGAGGATATGCATTTTGTGTGTCTGTATACGAATTGCTCGTTTATTCAATTTTGCGCATGTGTATATTTAACTCGCGTAATAAGAGGGTACACGTCGCGTGTGCAGGTTAACCGTTTTGGCGAATATTTTAATATATAGTGGACACCGAGAACGTAAATCTTGCACCTGCGACGACAGTGCCCGCGTGCCACAAAAACAATTCGCTATCAAAAGAGCTGCTACAATATTAATATTTCGAAAGAAGCGCTTGACACATTCATATATACTGGTACCCGCTGATATTTATGCGCGAGCGCATTCATGAGCCTATAACCGATAATGCAAAAAAGCGTGCGCCCAGCACGCGCCTAGCCACACGAGCTAACCAATTAAAGTCAACCTGAGTTTAACGACAAAATATCGCGCATAAGTAAAGTGTAAAACGTGGATATATGGGTCAGACGATTATAGCTACTATATACAGCATACATAAAACACGACTGGGCTAATATTATTATTAGCTCATGACAGCCGACGGCAAAAATGCACCGTGTCAATTATTTTAATTGTCTTCTAGGTATATTAAATTAAAATAAAAATGTATTTCGAATGTTAAATGCAGTCCCTAATAGTCTGTATGCAAGTGAAGCACACATAAGAAATTATAGTTTGCACACTCATACATAGTCAAGCGCGCACCTTTATACATATTCTTGATGTTTTGTGTTGTTGTTGTTTTCGTTGAACGTACATCCGCTGCAGTTAGTGCACTTTGCGTGTGAATATATATATATATATATACAGTGCAATTGCTACATTATACATAAAAAGTGCAATAGCGATTCTCGCGTCGGGTAGAGAACAGATTACACGGCGGAAGATGATGATCAGTGTCTTGATGATGGCCCATTATACATAATTCATTTGTGCGCTAATATTTTCCAAACATATCGAGCCAAAGTGTTTTATATGGTAGCTAACGATATTTATATATGCATATAGACATCCTTTGTACGTCGGTGGGCAATAAAATTATGAATGAAAAATACAGAACTACCAAAAAAACATATGTATAGTATAATAAAAATGCTTGCCAATAAATTTGCTAAAAAACATAAATTCACGAATAGACTTCAACCCCTAGCCGGCGCGGCGGATGACAGACTTTTTTAAGATATACCTTTATTGCATTTGTTCTTGCTTCGGCATAACATTACCCAAACAAAAAACACTTTCACACTACACACGCATATATATACACATTCGTTTTTTACTTATTACGATCATTAAAAAAACATAATGTACCGTTTTTTACGTTCGCCGCAATTCAATTTTATGGCCTATGTTTTTTAGCAATAAGAATCCTCTATTCTTTCAGTAATGGGCTTTTATTGCTAAAAAATGTATGTTTTATTCGCAAAGACCACCAGAGGTGTGCGAGGGTACAAGAAAGAAAGAGAAAAAGAGAGAATGAAAACCTTTTCTTTTTGTATGATGAGTTTATGGCTTTCTGGCGGATGCGCGAGCAGGTATACAGAACCACTCAAAGAGGTACAGGCGCACTCTTAAAGGATTTAAGCGCTTGCGTTTGTTGTCCGGACTCCGGATGAGTTAAAGAGGTTTAACGCACACACACACATACACACATAAACAATATATGTTTGTATTTATGCAACACCCACATTGTGTTTACCATTTAATTGGCATTTGTGCGAATTGAGTAAATATTTTTGTTTGTGACACACTGTAAATGTGTTTACAATATAAACTGTTGTTTTTGGTAAAGAGGTTTGGATGAGGTATTACATACATTCGGTAATGGGTATATACGATATAATGCCGTAATCGCATTAGATGCGCAAAGGCATAGTTAAGTACATATACCTTATTATTTAAATGAAAATAAATCGTACAAGATTATTGTATATACAATAATAATAGATTTTTTTCAAATTGTGTTTTTTTTGCTTGTTTCAAAGTTTAACCAACTTAAAATAACCTTGAGACGACTTTCTAGTTCACTTTAGCCTTTTACGAAAATGCGTTGGTCAGAAAACACTAAAATAGGCTATTAAATAAAAACAAGTATATAGTTTTAGGTCGTTAATCATTAAGGATTTGTTTTTGTTTATAAAAGTCGAGTGGGATTATTTTGTATTGCTTGGCTATCTCGCCGCGACGCTTCGCACCGGACAATTTATTTAGCATGATTTAGAACTATATTGACTCTGTGGCCAGACATTCGCATATAGGTGGAATTGGGGTAAAGTAGTGGTGTGTTGTCAATTTTATGTATGCATCTGTTTATAATGGAATTGTCAATAACAATAATAATCAGATTAAATACTTTTTTGAAACAAAGTTGGATATTATTGATTTACATGATAATTTTCAAGTTTTCGGAAATTTTGTCAATTATTATTAAAACGACAAGGTCTTTTAAGACCTAACATATAACATGAAACCGAATGCAGTAGTTTATTTCTAGCCGCATCAAAACATACGGATTCTGAGTGAGTATACTTCATTTCTTTAGTAAGTATTTAACTTCCACAAGGTCGGAGGTAATATGCTGAATTTGATAAAAGGGGTATAAAATGTAAGCGAATCAATTTTCATACATAATAAAGATTTGACTATATACTTATTCATTATTAGTTAGTTATTATTATTATTTTAAAACATAGCATATTTTGAAACTGAGCACTTTCCCGCTCAAAATATTTACAGTCAGTATCAGTATCAACATTTGCCAGAGGATTATTTGCTTACAAACTCCAATTGCCGCTTCTCTTTTTGGGCTTTAAATAATATTTCTGATGCGGTGTATTTTTATTTTCGCTTCTGTGTCTCCATTATCATGTATTATTATTATTATATTATACTGAATTTGAGATTAAGATATTGAAATTCGAATTTCGCCTTGACTTATCCTAGGTTGGCTTAAAAAAAACTATGATGACTGGCCGTATTTACAAGAACTTTCTGCTCGGCTGACAAATATGAAATGGAATGGAATGCATTGGCATTGAGCAACCTATACATTAGTTCCATTTCATTGTTTTTTAATGAAAGCAGCCAATCTTCACCATACATTAAAATTTACTCTTTAAATTAAAAGTAGGGTGGATTTTAAGTGAATATATTGAATAATTTAAAACAAAGCTAAGGGCCGGGTACATTTATGTGTTGAGAAGAAATAAATTAGTTATTTCTTCACATAGTTGATATTTATAAAATATGTTTTGAATGTAATATGCCAAAATACGAATACATCCAAAATAGCTTGAATTTTGCATTTACATTTTTTTTTATCTAATATAAAATATACAAGAACTTGCAGAGATTTATAAAAAAACACACAAATAAAACATAGTTTAAGAATTGAAAATATTGTTCGATTTCTAGATATCAATTTGGTGATGTCGATCATTATTAAAAAAATAAAAATTAAACTCTTTTTAATGTACAACAAACCCAATTATTGGAATACGTCCACTTTTGTATTGTTTTTATCTATCATGTTTTTATGTTTTGGCCTACTAAACACAAAATGGCAATACATTTAGTTTCTATAGATATAATTTTAAAATATGAATTTATTATTTAAAAAAAAATCGGGCGTAGTCCCACATAATTTAACATATCTCAAATTAGAATTGACCGATGGATTGTATTACATCAGATTTAAATTATTAAATTATCTTCAATAACTTTGTCAATCCACTAAGTAGTTTCGTCGCAATCAAATGAAATACAACAATTATATTTTTCTGTGAAACTAAGTCGATAAAACACTAAAACGATTAGAAACGAAAGAAAGAGAACTAAATTGTCCAGATTTCGTCAATTCTAACTTGAGACTACGTCCGATTTTTTTTTATTCAAAAATAATATCTTGAAATCGTCTCCATAGATTGTTTTTATTGCAATTTTCGTGTTTAGCTGGCAAAAATATATAAGAAAGTGGGACATGGTTTTTTTTAGCCCCTAGTGAAATTTATATCAAACAAATATTACGAATTTCGAAAATACACAGAATATATTTGAAATGTTAAAAAATGCATTTTATTATAAAAAGTGAGAAAAATACACAGACTATTTATAATATGTAATATACGTATACGTATAGTAGACAAAGGACTCAGATTTATTTGTAATATTATTATTAAAAGTTATGAAAGTAAACAGAATATTTATAGTCTTAAAATGGACAAAGAATATTGAAGTAAAAATAATATTTCGAAAAATACCCTCGTATTATAAAATTACAAACGTACGTAATATTATTATTATTAATAGAGGACTAAGTAAACAGAATATGCATAATGTTATTAAATGTACAAAAATTATACATAATATTATAAAAAATACAATAAGTACACAGATTATTCCGAGAAATATTATCATATTATTAAAAGTTCAAAACAGTACACAGAATATTCATAATATAGTACAATAAAAAGTATAAATATTTTTTTTATATATTAGAAAAAAAAATTAGAATACAGAATATTTCAAAATAATATTTATAATATTAAAATAATTTTAGAAATATGGTGTACACGACATTTAAGTGATACATGGATCTCAATTTAGTAGGTACAAGTAAATTAAATTTTGGAGTTCTTAAAATACAAAAAAATGTGTTTTTTTATTTAATTATGGGTGCATTTTTATTTAATAATGAACAACAAAAAAATCAAAATTGATATCTTTATTATATTAACAAAAAAACACTCACTTATTTATTTTGGTACTCAAAAGTTTTTATCGGCATCCCTTTTTTGGTACTCAAATGTTTTTATCGGCATGCGTTTTTGGCACCCAAATATTTTTCTTGGAATTCACATAATATTATACCAAAAAACATAGAATGTTATGTTGACGTTTGGAACAAAAACCTGCTGCCGATTTTTTTTACTTTTGCGATACTTTTTCACCTTAATTCACAATTTACGAATTTTTGTCAATAAACATAATTGAATTTGTTATTATTATTATTGGGGTATTTTTGGGACAATTTTTTAACATTTAGTAAAACTAGTTTTTAAGGAAAATATACTTTTATTGAATACTAAGTAATATTTTAGGTTTATTGTATACTTATACGCATGCGAAATACGAACATATACAAATATACATAAATTTAGTGTACACTCCAAGATTTTCAATATCGGGGAAATTCGTTGTCCCATGGATATTTATATAAACAGTTATAAATCTCTTCAATGTTTAAGAATTCCTCTACAATTCAATTTGCTATCAACGTGATCAACGATTTTTCTATCGTAATTTTAATTTGTAGATGTCAATAATTTGAAGTATTGGTAGATTAGATCTGCATTTCAATATGGTTTATAAAGAAGGTTTAGGATTTTTTAACATTCAGAACTAAAGTAGTTTACATTAATAAAGTGCTTATTTCCAAGATTCAAAAATGCTAAAAAAAATGTTAGAATAGTTTTCAAGATATTCTCAAAAACTAGTCTTTGAAACTCTTTTTTTTGTCCAAAAAAGGTTTAAAATTTTTGAAATCTATACGTTAGACTAGAGTGACTAGCAACAAATTAGGCTTAAGTATAGGAAAACCAGTTTTTTGCTCAAACGGGAAGTCAAAAATTGTTTTTTTTTTAATTATTTTTGTTTGCATTGAATGTAATAAGTCCTCTCTCCCAAAACACCTCTTTAAAAAAGTTTATTTTGTTTTTATTTACCACTACATTTATAGGATAGTCTATATTTATAGGAATGCTGTATGTTAGCACAAAATTAAAAAGTGTAAAAACCATATATCGTGACTACTGTTCCTAAAATACTATGTCCTAAATGAACGAAATAATAAATAGTCTTTTTTACAGTTTTCCATTCAAACAAATTTGATATTTTTGCATTTTTAGTTGCCCAATTTTTATCATTGAAAATTATTTTGTCGGGGGTACCGATGATAAATGTGTAACAAAAAGTGCAATTTTCTTTGGTAAAGTTCGGTAAAAATTCGGCTCACTTCGTGAAATTAAAACAAATTTAAAAAAACAATCTAACATGCGCATTTTCAATGATCGGCCACTTTACTAGTTTAAAAGGTGTACATTTTTTTCCGATGATTAGGCGGCACACCTTCTTTCAATGGTCTAAATTTATATTATATTATATTATTTATTATCTGCCTAATTGTTTCGCGATCACACCAATATGTCATATTATCTCATTCAGATGTTGAATTGTTGGTATCAGATGACCCCAGAGGAAGAAGTCCAAAAAAATAGATGTCCAAATCATTTAAACACTTTTTATAATTAAACAAAAAATAATCATAATTAAAAATATAATAAGGGTCGAGCATAGTTTTCATTTTCATGTATTTAATTTGTAGTATTTATTGTTAATTTTTTTTTTTATACTTTTTATTTATTAGTTAGTTTAGTTTAGTTGTCAGTGTAGAGCTTCTTATTTATCTAAATAATAAATATATATTATTTAAACCACAAAATTTGATTACAACTTTTGTTTCAATAAACTAGGTAAACATATATTCCAGAATAATCAAAAAGATAAAAATATCAAATGAATGTTTGAATGAAAAACAGTACAAATATTATACAAAAATAGATCCTCAGTCTGTCTAGAAATTTAAATAATCTACTTTAAGAAAAACTAACTTCACTAACATGTAAACATATACTCGAACACACACACATAGACTCGCACATCTTAACATAATAATTATACCCATTGATATAATTAAATTAAAAATACCTATACAAGAGTTACATCACACACCGGTGCTGCGATGTTTCAATGCTTCGCAGACTACAAAAACCAGCGAAGCAACAGATTCACACATATACAGTCACACTACCATACACATACACACATACCATCGCACACCAGAAGAGTTGTGCAAAAACCATGGAAGGGGTATCCTAGGCCTAGGCCTTCAAAAGTGTATATGATGATGTAAAAATAGAAGCCACTCGTGAAGACGAAGACAAAAAATCCGTATGTTTGTATATGTATGTCTTTATACTATGTAACAGCTCGCGATCGCGAAGTAATAAAACGGTTTGCTGTGTGAATACCGCGAGTTGATCACAAAAGCGACGACTAGCTACGTTTGTTTGAGTAAATGTATGTGTGAGTGTGAGTTTGTGAGAACGTTTCTGGTGGTGTGTGTGTGTGTGCGAGAGCAAAACTACACAAACAACCGCACGAATGTAAACGCACACCATCGCATTTATATATGTGTGTATGTGTGCGGGAATACCTGTACATTGTGAACAGGTAAAATAACATCAAAAAGCTGTTGTTAAAGGTATGTGCGATCGCTGCGCAACGGAGTTTGAAGATGTGTGTGTGTATGTTGTTTTTGCGTTAAGTACACACAGACACATGTATATAAAAGCACAAACACACACAAAACTGTGTTACCGGCCGAGTGTGGGAAGGGGAAGCGGTGTACTGCGTACGTATAGCTGTACAATACAGACAAGATAGCGTTACCAGAGCCGAGCTGCGCGCGCACTGATGGGAAGTTAGCTGTAAAGAATTACAAGACTACATTTGAGTACAGTAAGAGACGGATCGCCGCAGAGCACACGCGTATTTTTCACGAGCGGTGTGTTGATGTGCGATTTTTTAACGGTATACACAATTTGGGATTTATATTCTATGTACATTTTTAAAGTGATTTTTTTGTCGATAAAGAAAAATAATATAAAAAAAACATAAACTACAATTCGTGCGTTCGAGAAAAATGATTTTCGTGGAAAAGTGTGTTTTGTACAAACAATTTCAAAGTCAAGTCAGCCACCGGTCCTGTGTTGCCCATGGATTAACCAACCGCGTTCAGACAGTATTTTAGAAACACTACTTCGGGATTATTTGCGTGTGCGCGAAACTAAAGTGATCTTGAAAGAAAGAAAAAAAAACAACAACCGACACAAACAGTGTGTGCGTGTTTGCGCATGTGCAGGTACCGCACGCTCTTGGATTATTACTTAAAATTAATAATTGTATAGTGAAAAAGTGTGAACATAAAATATAAATAAAAAACATATAAATATATATTTTTTTGTGAAAGTGAGCAAACAAAAATCTGAGTGAAAATGCCGAAAATATTCCTGATTAAGAATCGTCTGCATCAGCAGCAATTGCGATTGTTGGAGTCACAGAATTTGCTCAGCCATAAGGATGACGATCGCCTGGGACCACTCAGCAGTCAAGTCAGCGATGAGCCACTATCGCTGGTGGCTCGCAAAAGGGATAACCAATCTTCAGGTGAGTTGCACGCATGTATACGCAATATAAATAAAACAAAAGAGTTGCGGAAGCGACGAGCCCAACGGATGGATATATACGAGTGTGTACAAATATTTATTTTAGGCCATTTTTATCAGATGTAGGTCTAAAGTAAATACGCACAGTTTGGAAATACTGTTGTGTACATAAAAACACTCACATAAACTCACACACAAATATACTGTATACAAAAAAGGGTTCTATTTGATTTCGAGTATTTCGTAGATAATTTAGTGTTGTGCAATCAAAGAGGTAGAGAAACACGATTATGTATCATGTTACAAGTTTGTTCCTTATTGTAAAACTTTGAAATACCTTTCAAACATCGTAGAACTTGATTATTATTGCGATTTCTAATGAATCCTATACGATTAGATCAGTTTTTTTTAAAAGAATGCGCGATATATTACAAGTTGTTTTCGATTGCGTAATATACAATAGTTATTCTAAGAAATGCATTGATTTTTCATGTAGCATGTATTTCGATTAAACGTCGATTTGCGACAATTAAAAGTGATCTGTTTAATGATCACGTTTATTGGTAATCACGATCCGGCTCGGAATTGATCACGCATTCGATGATTATTTTTTAAATAGATTAATCATGGTAAAAATTGATTGAAAATCATGATCAAAATCAATAGAACTGAAAAAATGGATGAACATTTTGCTTGTGGTAATTTTTATGATAATTTATTTGTATCATGAAAATAAAATTATTTAATTCAAAATTACATTTTTCGCAAATATTCTTGTTTGGTTGAAATTGACATAATATTATTGAGAACTTATCACCGAAGAAAAACATAGAAAAAAAACTAAATATAACCAACTAACTATTATTTAAAAAAAAAATTAATAAAAACGAGTATAATTCAATGATAATGTAACTAGAATTTGAGTTCCTAAGTTAAATTCATATATTTATTATTATTTTCCATGTTCAAAAAATATACTCCAGGACTATAATAACTGATCACGGCAACACATGCCAGCATTAGATTTCATCTTAAATGATCATTCATTCACAAAATCGTTGTCCTTGACATAATCATCCAAAAACTATCGATATCCACAAATATGACACACACGATCTCGTTCCCACATAAATACAGAGCGACATATTAAAACAAGTGCAAATAATAAATTAATAATTATTTCCATGTGTGATAATGTGTTTGACGCACAAAGGCCTTGCTGGCACGCACTGCACCGGTAAATAATGCACGACAATTTGTATAAGAATTTGGAAAGACACGCTCAGGTGCATTTATACGTAGCAAGCAATTATAAATACATTTATTCTAACAAGAGCGTTTGTTTAGTACTAATTTAATGACGTGCGTAATATGAGCGTATATTAACTGTGATAAATATGACATATACATTTTAGGTATTTGTTTGGTATTCATGGACAAAAGAAAAATTGTTCACAATCCGACATAATAAACAAAAACTTCTTTGTGCGTGCGTTATTTTTTTATTATTATTATTCATAAATAAATATTTCGACCTCGAGAAGAATTTTGAAATTTTTGCAGGCCTCCAAATAGATATAATATTTAAATTCGGATTATAATTCATAACGCTTCTTCGGCCATCGCGATGAACACGCGTGCGCTATTGTGACATACATTTTTCACGCAACAAAAATGCGTGTCGTGTCTCGTGTGACCCTGGCAAGCGTCGCGTCGTGGTCGCCGCGGATTAGCTTGCGCGTGCGTGCGAATTTATACATGATTTTTCGCTAAAACGTATATATAAAAGGCTTAACCTTCGTCGGTCATTCAAAAAAAAGGCATATACAATGGCGACCTCAGAGAGTCGCCGCAATTTATCATAGTGTCTCGCGTGCTTGGTTGCCAAAACGAAAGACATCAATAAGAGACGAACCCTTACTTACTCGTATGCGCGCGGCTGTGATGAATTCGAATTCAAAGCCTTTGGCGAAAGGATGCATTTGCTTGCGCATCGAATTGAGAAACCCACAAGACATAATCCGCGCAGGCGTTTATAATCAAGGAACCTACACACGCACTGCGCACGACAAAAAAACATACACACACACATGGATCGCGGAATGTTTTATTCAAACGTTTGTGGAATTCTCACGCACACATTAAACACATGTTCGTCGGAATGGAACACGCAGGCACTCACGATGGCATGACCATTCTTCTCGCCTATGCACGCCATTATGTACATACATATATATATATATATATATATATATACATAATATACTCTTCGTGTCAGAAAAACCCCTTCGCGCATTGTGTGTCTCATCGGCCGGATGACAATAGCACATATAAATATATATATAAATAATAAATGATTTATGTGTGTGCGTTGGTTGGTTATTTTTTGTGTCTATGATTTTTTTTCATAGCAAACAATTTTGAACGCTGCGTTTTCGACGAATGTGCGTGAGTTCGTAAGACGATCAACGCGTGATTTAACAGCAACTGGTTTCTCAGATCCGAGCTCAAGGACCACATCGGCCGTTCCATTTCATGCCGCTCCAGTTTTGCAATATAAAAAACATACATACATCCAAGATTTTACCGTAAAAACTCGAAACAAGTCGGTCACCTTGAAACTAGCCCCCTACAAAAAGTGATTTAGAAGACGCGCCTGTGTCTGAGTGTGTGTTTTCATTGACCGTACCGTATAAATGTCCCAATGTGCATTTTGTTATATATGTTATCACATTTTTAAACTACCACATATAATTTGTGTTGTATTATAGATAAAACCAAACAAAATTCCCTAAAATATCATTAGAAAATGCACATTGGGTCACTTTTAAACATAACGTTCCATCGGAACAAAAGGAATCACGCACAGACCCGCAACAATGCGCCGTCGAGTCCCAGAACCTGTATTTTAGACAAAGCATACAAACGTTGTGTGCATATATTCTCGTTTCCTTCGTCTTGTGCAATGCACGTGTGTATGTGTGTGTTTATATTTTCTATTCCACAATCACTTTACACACAGTCCTTCGCACTAACACGCTCTCGCATCTATATACACACAATCAAATCAACGCAGGTAGATTCTTTTGTGTAAGCGGATTGCGCATCGAAAATATAGGGCCTTCATACCAGCGCGGGTCTCATTTTATATAAAAGAAAAACGAAATTAAATCGCGTAACGCATTGTGCGTATGTGTGTGTATATAAATAGAGGTACTATACGCTTCTATAAAACCAGTAATAATAGTTGATCATATATGAAACATATGGTCGGGGCAAGTTGTGAATTTCGTGGGAGAATAATTCGATGAGTCTGAAACCTGACACTTGGAATTATTGTGAAACATATGCCGTTTGTGAAATGTAAACAAGTAAACAATTACAATGATCCGTAATTGTTTACCAATACGTTTATGTATACGCATTACGACATTTGCAAATATGGTCCTTCGAGTCGGTGGATTTATGTGCGAATAACACGCACAGAGAGAGACATAGCAGAGAGACTCTCTTACGTTTAAAGTCACATACAATTTCACCATAGTCATTGATCAAACATTAAAGTGTCATATTGCGCGAAAATTACAAAAAGATTCGCGTGTTCTTTATATATTTACTTATTAAATTATCATTAAAAATAAAAAACAATAAATACGAGTGTTCAAACAGAGCAACAGCACAGCCGCCGCAGCCGCAGAGAGCGTAATCATGTCAACCCTGACCCAAAAACGTACGGTGCGCGGTGTGTCTGTGCAAGGCATTTAACATATGTGCTATACAAACAAATATACATACATATACATTTACATTTATACTGGTATATTACGTATGAGCTGTAAATACTTATACCATTTTATAAATATAGACACATCGATTCAAGCGGTGTATTATATGGACTCGAAATTTGTGCCAAGACCAAGGTAAAAACCATATGCGTCTGACGAGACCAGCGACACACACACACACTGCGCGAATAACATCGCATCGCGAATTTAATGTTCGCAATTGTGAATTGTGAAATCCTGTAAAGTTACTCGATTATAAGTGCATTAATTTACAGCGATTTTGAGAATAAACGTACTCGACACCGTTATGATAATTATTCGAATGTATATAAACTCCATTTTTTTGACAGGATGAGAAATGTCAAAACTGACTCGCCAGTAATTAACATCGAATTAAGCTTTCGTAGCAACAGTAAGTAGCTCAGTGGTGTACCACATGATTACGAAAACATCGAAAATGTTCAAGATCAACATCTAGTACTTGCCCTTTAATATACCGCAATTATATTTTAAGCGTATCAATATCATATAAACCTGTTTGTTATATCGTCATAATCGACAATACGATACGTTAGAAACGATTGAACGCACCGCAACGCACGAAACAAATAAATATTACGCAATAGCAAACACTTTACATGGAAAGTGACAGCACAACGCAAGTAACAGTACATATCAATTAAGTATATATGCATCGATCGCGATCTAAAGCGACAGACAATTGAATTGTATAATTAATTTATCTCACCTCGGCCTCCTTGCTAGAGCACCAAGCGCACACCAGTACGTTTGTTTATGCGTATATTCACCTGCCTATGACCTTAACCATCCACAAAGCAACACACAGGCTGGGTACATTTATCATTTATACTGTTATATTTATATCGACTTCGACATACGCAAGAACGCAAGTCTAGCACGCAATTGGATTTTTGCAGCGTTGCCATTTTGCG
>JANSTU010036289.1:0-11446 GCA_027564075.1 Bolitophila hybrida
TTTTTTTGAAAAACTCAAAAGTAGCGTCACTTGAACCTCTGTAACTGGTAAACTAATCGTCGGAGTGTCATGAAATTCATTGTAATATTTGTTTTATCTGTTTCTGATTATTTTAAATAAACAAATAACATATTTTGAGCTACGCGTCGTTTATTAATTATTTCATTTTCGAAAGTGCAAGAAGCCGGTATGCCTTAATGCACATTTTTCGTTTGGCTTATTGCCATATGGCTTATTTCACGTCGCATCTACTTTCGCTCGCTGCGATCGTTAACACTATCCTACCTTCGGTTTTACTTTTACATAACTGCACGAGACAAATCTTCAGGCCATCAAATACACGAGCGTAACTCTTCTTTTTTCAGTTTCTTGAGTTGAGAAATGTATCGACAGACGACAGACTAACTTATAATCATCTTCATTATTTAATCAATACATTTACCACTCTAGCAAGAGAGTTGAATCTTCTCTTCATATTCTTTTAACAAATACAGAAAAAGATTTTAATAATAATAATATTTCACCAATAATTCGTAAATTTTTTAATCTTGCCTTATACCTAACACCCCTTACTTACGCCAACAACAATAAACAATACTAATTCTTTTTGCCAGACAGATATTTGGTAAATTATGAGGCTTTCGCACAAAGTCGAATACTTTAAGCAGATGCTGGACCATGGGGTAGATCATCATGCAACTGAGTGCCTGGTGGTTTATTTTATAGATACGTTGCGTTTTTCCCTTCTCGATGAGATAAAATAAAAAGTCAACAGGGCTTTTCGGTTTTTATATAAATACAACTGTAGTTACCTCTTCTGACCTACTAGTTGGACCTGATTCAACACAGAAAATGCACTAACTTTCAGCACAGTTGGATAACGGTTTTTGTGTTTTCAGGAACCATTTGAAAATAATCAGGATCAATAACGGATCTTAGATTTCTTTAAAAAAGAACCTTCCCCGTAATAATTTTTATAATTATTTCCGTACAGCAGATAAGAAACTAGACCAAAAAGGCATTTTATCAACAAGCCACATCGCGATATTTTATTTCAGCTAAAAACCCAAACACTTGACGGGATAGACCTCGTCAAAATTGCAGACATCTTGGGTATTGCTCGCTCATCATCGGTGGAGATTTCAATGCAACACACGGAGCACTGAAATAACAGAAATAATTGGCAAATCGGCACTGCTTTCTACGACTGGCTGAGGCAAAAAGGAAGTTTCCACGGTATCCAGCTCGTAACTTGCCTTTCATTCATTCCTGAACTCGTGGTACCTCC
This sequence comes from Bolitophila hybrida, assembly GCA_027564075.1. Taxonomy (NCBI): domain Eukaryota; kingdom Metazoa; phylum Arthropoda; class Insecta; order Diptera; family Mycetophilidae; genus Bolitophila; species Bolitophila hybrida. The sequence goes on from JANSTU010036289.1 coordinate 1,289, forward strand.
GAACATAATTTCCAACTATTTTCATTCTGATTTAAACTTTCCTGCAGACAATAAATTTTGAGATTGACACGCTGGTAACCTTCAATCTGAGCATATTTTGACCATTAGTTTTCTATCAATAATACAAACTGGCGTCGGTTTAACAGTGCACTAGACGACGGTCTAGAAAATACCATAAGTACGGTCAACATAGATTTTGTAGTGGAACAAATAGCCAAAGTCATGAATGACACAAAAAAAGTGAAAATCCGAAGAAATACCTCTTCACCCTTAAGTACTTGAAATGGCATCGCTACAACATCTACGCGCATCAACTGAAGAAAAAAATGCTTAATCTAATGGGAAAAGATCTACAGAATCGAATATTTAGAATTTTGATGGTTCGCACAGTAAATCGTACATCAAAGCCAGTCGAAGAAGTTCACAAGCAGAACGACCGAGGAGATCCCGGCCCACTTTAACAATACAATACGGAACGAATTTCGAGATAAATTCATTTCACTTAACGACCAATTTGGATTTCGACCAGGATGGTCGCCATCACCAGCGCTTGTTAAGTTACAGACTGATATATCAATGAAACTTAGCATGCGCTCTCGAAACCATTCGATACAACGTGGATGGAAGGTATTATCCTCCTTCAACAATCTATTAAATTTCTTGGTATTATATTTAATAATAAATTTTCCTTCGTACACCAAGACGAATCAAACATTTGGAGCCCTCCAGAAACTTCTTTTCTAAAATCCATAGCTGATAATGGGTTGCAGCAATATCAGCTATGGATTTTTTACATCTTAAGCGCAAATGGAAAAACTCGGGATTCTGGAACGGTAACTCCATGCGTTAATTACAGCCGATCCGCGTAACAGCTATCGGCAAATACGTAATAACGTATTGTGTTAGCGTGCATCGATGAGCAGATTGGATTCTGTTCTAAGGAGCCTTAAGAGATGGTTTGAAAACGTCACTATGCAGGAATGTATACCCGGTTGCCGTTTTAACATGGAAGATTTTATGTAAAGGAAGTGTAGGAAGCATCTGTCAAAAGTTACAACTTCTGCAATAAAAGCGATATTTTTAACTTTTATGTGTTGTAAAAAAAATCTTAATTAATTCTTAACTTTTGATAAATGAGACATTAAGCATTGTTTCAGATAAAAAAATGCTTCTATTTTAGCGTACAATAATAAAAAAGGTATTCCAATTTTAAATAAAAATAAAGTTAACTACAATGACATTTATATAAAGCACTTTTGTCGTAGGATGCATAATTCTCACGATATGTACAGGTGCCCAGGTTAAAACGACAAACCCCAGTATACATAGAGACGTTTCAAACCATTTCTCAAGGCTCCTCTCAAGAAATATACTATTTGTGATTTTTTTTTTTTTAAACTTTTTAATCATTTTATGTATATGTGCTCATTCCCAAAATGCATACACACACACAAACGGATTATCAGCCGGCTAAGCGATAACGAATTTAATTAATTTTAAGGAGCTGCGATAAAAGCGTTTTCTTCGGTTTTTCTTTTCCTTGTGTTATACGATTTTTTTTCTTTCTTTATATCAAACACACATTTTAATGTGTACACGATACGAAACGCGCGTTTATGTGTGTGTGTGTGCTCTGCGTATTCGTAAGACTTCAAATAATTACATTTTCATTGCGAGCAGGCGAGCGATCGTGTTTAATATTGCGGGTGGTTTTGTCATAACGGAGCTTTACACAAGCTCTTCGACGTCGTCGTCGACGTTGTCTTGAAATGTGTAATATCTTAATATTTAATGATTTCGCCAATAACAAAAGAATTTTCCAACGATTTTCATTTCAACCATCAGAGTGCCTGCGCCACAGTGAGCTTCTTCGAGATTCTACATACAGGGTTGAGCTAAAATGGCACACAATAAATGAAATGTCTTGGCGCTCGCAAATACAAAATTCAAAATCGGCAATTGCGTCCCGGCGCGCGTATATGAATGGAAATGTATTTGTTTGTGGGTCTGGAGGTGGAGGGTCTGGGAAAATGTCGCATTTAACAATGTATTACAGAAAACAGCGAAAAACAGGGCACACGACTTTGTGCGGTCGGAAAATAAACGATACCGTCTATTTTGCGCGCAAACGAAGGGGACGACCCGCTTGCACCGTATATACCGCTTGCGGGGGTGTGAGTGTTTAAAATCAAATGGGTATTATCGCACGAATGAATGTTCCTATATAGAGGAAATTCTGCATGTCTCTAAATTGTGTTCACATTCTGGGTTGTATATATATATGTGTGCGGGTGTGACTATATAATATATATTTGGCAACCAGGGATAACAAGTAACGTAAGTATAAGGGCACACGCGAGCGTGTCGTTGCATTTCATTATGGACTGAACGCGCGCACAGGAATTTACGAATGTGTCGTGACTGTCTTGGATTCAAGGCAGATAAGGCACATTTAATGCATTATATTATGTTCAGAAATAAATAGAGAATTTAGGGGAGTCGTTTATTCTGTCGTGTGTGCACATAGGACCGGAGGGTAAGCGCAAGGATAAAGTTTTAAATTGTCATGCGGTTTCACACACACACACATATTCACATAAACCGATTAATGAACTGACTATATGCATACCAACAGGTTGAAGGGATGAAATGATCCGCATGTATGACTTTGCACAATAATTTAATACTTGCAGTATAGATTTGTTTTTTTTTGAAAAATGACTCATCGTTACAGTTAATTACTTTCTTAGAATCACATTATTTTTCGGGTAAAACTCAAAACTGGTGTCACAATCTGCTCGCGACGACCGCGGGCATGGGCACACAACTGCTGCAAACATCCTTTTGACCCCAACAACGGTCGGCGTATACGCAAAAACCTCACCAACGTTCGTTGATTAATTAACCCTTTGTCTGGGCTATATGGTTGGCAGGCGTGCACACGCGCGAACGCATTTCATGAAAAAGTTGAAACAAAACAGCATTGTCATTAATTATACTTGGGAGCAGCAGCCGACGCGACGCCTCATGCCATCTCGAATAATGTGTGGCGGTCGTTGCGTAGAGTATGCATGGGTTTTTTGGGGATGGTTCGGGAAAATGCAATTCATTTATCCTAAAATATAATATGAAATCCGTACCCGAGTCACCGATCCAATTAAAGGCCGAAAAAACGTGTGTGTGTGTGTGTGTGGCGGCGGGCGCACACGATACCATTAGCCTTTTGTTATAAGTTAAAAGGTCACAGGACAGATAGTTGAAACGGATTAGGACACCCAGCCCTGGCGTTATCTGTATTGAGGCAATCATGCTTTTGTATGCTTGCGTGTCAGGTCGAAAAGGGATTATTTATGTTAAACACTGTGTGGTTCTTTTCGGTGTATAATCTCTGTATTTGTATATTCATGATGGGGTGTATTGTATGTGTGGAGCGCGTTTTATTAATACGAGTATAATTTGACCGTTAATTATCGAGAGAGGGTTGTGTGCATTTTGCGAGTAAGACAGTTTATGCGTGTGTGATTATAACCCGATAACCGCAGGTATAGTTTATATAGCGCACTTCTGCAATATATAATACAGTAGTTATATGCGTGTGGCAGATTACACTGATTTAGTCTTTAATTAAAGGGGTTAGTATGTGCGTGCGGCTGGACGCTGGTGATTTAATGATCAACACTAATTTGTAGTTATTGAGGTGCTTTGGGTTATTTCTCTAGAATTAAATTGATGTTCATATATGGCACAAATTAAATAATTTCCGTTTAGCCGTTTGGCCGTTTAAAGTTGTGATGTTGAATCCAAATCACATCGCAAGCTCAACCTTCTATTTGAAAAAAATACCGTGAATCTGCAATTCAGTATTGGACAGCAAATCTGAAAAACATTATTTCTCAAAAAAATGGACTTATGAGACTCAAAATATCTGTAAATATTGAAAAAAAGAATGATTTTTGACAAATCTAGATCATAATATATAGTCAGAATGGCTAATTTGTTAATTTTATAAGTCGATAAAATGCATTTTCTGATTAAATGTATTACCAATTATTAAAATTGTTTGTACTTCACTAGATAATCAAATGAAGATGTTAATGTTAAATTTTCAAGTCAATCGTATGAAAAATTGCTTATGTTCTACGGAAGCATGCATTATACAAGAGGCATGTAAAAAAAGGTTCCACATTTTTTTGAGGTACACGACATGAGAAATACACCATCTGAAAGCTTGTACTTTAAACTATTTTTCTACGTAGTCGCCAGATTTTTTTACACATTTTTCTTGACGAGGCATCCATTTTTGAAAACCATCCTCGAAGAACTCCGCCGCCAGGCTGTTGAACATTGTTGTGACCGCTTCCTGTACCTCTTCGTCCATGCTGAAGCGTTGCTTCAATTTTGGAAACAAGTGAAAGTCGGTGGGAGCAATATCAGGGCTGTAGGGGCATGTTGAATCACATCCTAGCCGAATTTTCCCGCGGAGAGCGTCTGATTGAATTTCTTTGGTCTCGGCGATTCGGGATGTTTCCATTGTCGTGATTGATTTTTCGTTTCCGGGGTAACGTAGTGGCTGGTGCCTGTAACAATGGAGTCCCAAAATTCTTCGGTATTCTAAGCAATTTCTTGAAGAAACATCTGAGCACACTAGACGCGATTCTCTTTGTGGATTTCTGTAAGCATGTGCGGGACCCACCGCGCACACACCTTGCGATAACCGAATCTTCGCCACGACTTCGTCGGATACCGATGGCCGTCGTGGATGTCTGTGCGTCCTTCCGAAAACTCCCTTGCGGACGTGTTGATAGCTGATGCAAGCTTCGCCATAAATGTCTGCCTATGAATTTCAATAGGTTCTAGTTAGAATTATTCAGAGTTTAAACAATTCCGAGGTAGCATGTTTCCATGTATACATGTTTCATATGTTAGGCAGTTTTGAGCTTAAACATTTCCGTGTGAACTATTTTTGGAGGTTACGAGTTTTATAGTTTATAAGATTCTTATGTTACAATGCGCACTCGATTTCTCCTAGAACCTCGCGCGGCGAGTTTGCAGCGTTGGGAACCTTTTTTTTATTGCCCCTCGTAGTTTCGCGAATTATCGCCCCGCAAAAACAATAATATGATTAGTACACGATATGTGGGTGAGTTTTAAAACCCGTTTTGTATGTTATTGGTGCTGTGCTCAGTTTCGAGAAAAACGAGTTTGAAGTTCAAAATTTGCTATTGGTACGCTTCGGAGTGGTCATAATTTAAAGAATATCTGTAAGATGTTTACAAGATCGAAGTGTCAAAACAACAGTATTTGGGCAAAAATCGGACCAAAATCGAAAATCATGTGAATAATCAAAATAGTTTCAGTTCATGTGTGGCATCTGATTTAGAAGTAACGAGCTGCCATTTTTTTTTATTTTAATATTTTATACAATGTTTTAATCTGAGAATACTTCATAACCTAATGAACACCCTTCAAGTGCGTTTCGATAGTCTCTTTTTAGAATGTCACGATTTGGACAGCTAAAATGAAAGTACCTTCTCATTATATGCGGTATTGATCGCATAAGTACACAAAAACAAAAGCACAACTTACAGTGTTAGCACTTTAACACAACTTATACAATTATTTAAGGTAGGGTTAAGGGCCCTTCCGTGGACATTCGTACATTTTTTAGGACTTGCATACTGCACACTTACATTCAAAGAATATTTTTATTTGTATTTTACACAACCGATGCTCATCCCGCAGACTTTCGTACAAATTTTAAGTTTTTGACCTCACGGTCGCTCACCCCGTTGACTGTCGTTCAATTGTTATAAATGTTTTGTTATGTCTGTAAACGCACTATATTGTAATGTCAACTTAGCAAAATAAAGCAGCACACTCTTTACTCTGGTCGATTTGTGTACGTCCGTGAGTTGATACTTGACATTGATAAATTGACAACTTGTGTTATGTTTTTAATAAATAGGGTAAGGCAAACTGTCGCCGGATCTTAGAAGGATAGCCGTTACTTTGAACGGTTCTTTTTAAACGAAATTTTATCGATTAATCATTATGATTTAATAAGAAAATGGATTAATCCGCTGGCAATAAACATGTTTTGAATAATTTCACTATTCTCTGACGTAGCAAAAAATCTGTATTAGTTTATTGACATAAATTATTTCTTTAAGTGTTTTCCTGTTTTTTTTCGTCTCCATTAAAAAAAAGCTTTCAAACAACCATATTTTAGGGGTTTGAATGCTGAGAAGTCTGTCGGTTGCAAGATTTTTGTAGCGTTGGGGTATAAACATACAAGTATTATTTGGAGCTTCGAACACAGTTGAGATACTCTCAATGTCAAAGGAGATTTATAGCCATCCAAATACAATATTATAGGAAACTTTACACCTCTTTCCATTAGATAAGAAAACAATAAAACCCCCTTTATGATTACACATAATCCACTGCAACATTTGCTCCTCTTCGTTTTTATTTAAAATTGGACTCGAGCCAAATGTGTTTTTATCGTACCTTTTCTTAAGCCTGTCTTGAAACGAACCTCGAGATATTAAATATTCTTTAGACGCTGTTAGAACTCCCATCCCCTTTAACCGCTTTCGACATATCTTCATCGGAACATGTCTTTTTTGCTTTTTTTTTAGATTGTTTTAGATTGTTTCGGCGAACTATAACTCTGCTTAATATTTTTTTTAAATATTAAAACCTTTTTTTAATTAGTAGGTATAAAGTACAGATGGCCGGTCATCTATAAACACCAAAAACATTAAATAAATCTTGCAGCAACCGTTTTTTGAGGATTCTGAAAACTTATTTTACTTTTTTTTTAAATTTACCATTTTAGCAAATATTTTCTGTTAACCTCTGGTCGCCATAATAATAATGCACCCATAATTAAAGAAAAAGCAAGTTTTTTTTATTTTTAGAACTCCAAAATTTACTAGTACTCACTAAATTGAGAGCCCTAAAAATATTATTGATGTGTAGCATTTATAGATGTTAAGAGTAGCCAAATTAGATTAGCATATTGTTAAAAAGCTCCAGAAAACATTAAAAACAGTTATATTAAAGTGAAAATCGCGAACAAAATGTAAAACTCAACATAATTATTTATTTATGCTTGAATCGCTAAAATCAAACAAATTGGAAACTCAAACAGCAAAAGTTCCACAAATTCTGAATGTGCAGCTTATAAGCAATTTATAATTGGAGTTAAGTGAAAAGTTCAAGCAAATTCAAATTCCGCTTGATGAATCTACTGACATAACAGAGATTAGTCAATTGTTGATAACAGTATGACATTGACAGTGAATTCAACATAAAAAGTGAATTGCTTAGGTTTGTTTAGGTTTGCTTAAAACCACGAAAAGAAATAACATATTTAATGTGCATCTTATGCTATTTGTACAGATGAAAAAATGCATTATTGTGCCCGGCTTCCACTGCATATTTCACAGGAGGCTTTGTATGCTCAGTGGAACAAGTGGAACTTCAGGAAACTATGAACATATAGTAATCAAGACTCTAAACTGTATAAGAGGAGGACACATTTCATTAACCCACAGATTATTCCAGCAATTTTTAAATGATATTAAAGCCTATTATGGGGACTTGAATAAGTTTACAGAAGTTCGTTGGCTTAGTCGCGGAAAATGTCTGCAGCGGTTTTTCGACCTGCGAAAAGAAATTTGTTTTCTTTGTGGGATCTATTAAAAATAGCGATGAACTCCAAGAAAGACTTTTTGAAGAAATTGGTTTTTTTAATAGAACTGTGTAATTTATTAAATTCTGTAAAACTACAGCTCCAAGGAAAACTAATGATTTTTGATATGTTATAACTGGTTTCCAACAACAGCTTAAGTTATTAATTAAACATATAGAGGAAAACGTTTCATTCTACTAACTCTAAAATTGTATCAGAAAGTTAAGATTTTCAAGACAAAGATTTTAGTGGTTTCAATCCACCTAGAAAACATTTTAAAAGAGTTTCACTAGCGATTTGAGGACTTCAATATCATAAAACATCTAGTAGAAATATTTTATATACGATTAAACTGTGTTATTGAAACCCGAAAAATGGAGCTATGCCAAATCCAGGCATATTTATCTCAAATTACAAGACATTTTTTTGAGATTTTTGGAAAAAAAATAAATATATTTGCTATACATTTATCTAAAACAATTCTATACATTTCTACCCCACCATACATCAGCGCGGCGCAGTATCTACCTGGCAAATGCATGTCATTCCAGCTGTGACCGAGCATATCGATCCTGAATTCAACCTTCGCTGTGCACCAAAGTCTAGAGCTTTTAGAGCTCCAAATGTTCTCCGGTGTTCTCTAAATTCCCTAAAGGCACCTATCCGCAACTTTAGCACACGTTTATTTATATACCTTCGTCGTGTACGAACATATATACGCCAATGTATAAATGAATTTACAGGAGGCAATATCACAACTGTACCATATACACACACACTGTTTTGACGGAAGCCTTTTAATTTCTCGAACATACCAGTTTCCGTTTCAAAGGAACGTATACACCAGGTACCCCAGGGCTCATACCCTATATGTGTTTCTCTCTTTCTGTTCGTGTGAGTGTATGTTGTTTTGTGTTCACAACGCAAATACTCGCAGTTCTCTAAGGACACATTTGAAGCAGGCACTCGTTCGAGCGTTGAGTTTTGTATTTGGGTACATTCCCATAAATGTAGGTATACTACATTCGCATAAATGTATATTATATATAATACACAAATGACTCTATTTAGTTTTCACCGCCGACGACGCTGCTCTTGTGAATTCAGCAAGATGCCGCAATCAAAGGCGAAAGCATTCTTGAATAAATAATCCGTTTGTGCGTATGTTTGGTGCAACGCATTCGCAAAAGCTTTCACATTGAGCCAATGTTTACATGCTTGTAATGATACTAAGCATCGTATTATACATTTTATTTGTTTCATGTATATAAAATATCAAAAATTGTGGACCACCCTGCCGGGAGCGCAACACTTGACTAAATAACAACGTTCCAACTTAAATATTAATTAGGAACAAAAGCTTTTGATGTGCCTCCACTGTGCAATCCACTGGACAAGAAGAGAGCTTATAAAAAATGTGTTTTTTCTTTGTACACTACCAAAAAGTGTATAGGACAATTTTTTAATTAAACTTTCTTTTTTAATAAAAGTTGCGTCTGGCTTCGACATTGAATAAATAGGTTATATTATAGAAGATAAAGAAAAACGGAAAAACTGCATTTAAATACAGTTTCTCCATTTAGTGGAAATATCAGAGTATACAGAGCACCAATTCAATTGCTTGGTCCAAATGAATTTGTCAGGCAAGTTGGTGTGGTGGAGTGAATTTTCAATTAAATGCACAAGAACTCTGTATATAAAACGTGCAATCAAATAATCGTATTTAATCATAGTTTATATAAAATATCACTTTGCGAACGAAAACTCAGTATACTTGGCGGTCTGCAGGGTGTCTGCTTCATTGTGTACATTTTCACAAAACAAACGCGCGCAGACGTTTTTATGCGATCTCAATTCTCAATTTATAACGGACGTGCTTCCATTAAAATCACTTGAATCTGTTATGTTGGCCAGCACCCGGGGAATTGTAAAACGGCCAGTACATATCCATTTCGCAATGGTAATATCTATTTTGAACTGTCTTTATATGATTTCCTTTATCTCAACGGTTGAACTGGCGGCATCGGTTTATATGGCGAACGAGGCGCACTGTGGAGCACTGATGGTGTTCCGTTTGTATGCGTTGGGCATAAAAAACACTCCCCACTCGTAAAAACCTCGATCTGGCATTTCGAATACAATCCGTTTGTCTGTGTGTGCTCTTTTTGGAGCAAACGTCTTTCGCACATACACATACATACATTATTGTATACATATAAATATATATGTATATAGAATTCAAAATCGCATATTGCGAGAAAAACACTAACACAGACAAATGCATTTCGAGAAGAAACCTTGAAAAATACAAATGTACCCCTTCCCATACACTCTCACCCACACATACTCACGATGCGCTTTAAAATCACTTTTATGGGATCTCATGAGTCCACTTTTATCTATCCCTAGAATGTATCCGGTTTTATGTGTTTGTATTGTGAGATATGTATTATATATGT
>JANSTU010036300.1:0-11445 GCA_027564075.1 Bolitophila hybrida
TCAATAACCTATTTCAGAAAAAGGCTATTAATAGCAAGAGGAACCTACTGATTTAAAGTGCTACATTCGAAAAACACTTCGGTCGCCGCGTGTCCCACGAAGTACATATCTAGACTTCCTGTTTGTTCCATTTCTGGCGCTCACACATCCATCTATTTGAACATAACAAGCTCACGCGTGGCTCTAGCTTTGCAAAGAGGTATGTACGGTTAGGCCGCTTGTAAAAAAATAACACACGGTTTTAGTTTAAATCATATTTTTGACATTCGAAAGTGCAATTTACTGTTATTATATTAGTTTCCAATAATCCACACACACATAAGATAGGAATAAAGATAGGCTAATAGGAAGGGTATAGTTTGCCCTTTAACGCATCGAAAAACTGCGCACGACGCAAGCACACATGACACAATTCCGAATAAATTGCTAGCGACGGATGTGCTGTATTTGTATGCGATGTGTCATGCGCAGGCGACAAATAATATATATATAAATATTTACATATAAAACTTGTTTTTAATATAAATAATAAATAAGATCAAACACAAATAAAAGTTATAAAAATTATTTTAATTAAATAATCATGTAAAAATACTGTCTTAAAGAGCGTCGTAAGATTTCGATGTACAGTACGTCGAAAAAATATTAAGAAAAAATGCTACATAGGTAATGCCATCTCATAGCAAAATAATAAGTATTGTGTTGCGCCATCTAATATTGTAATGATATTTTGAATAGTTGATAACCCAGTACGTGGTCAGAGTTCGTTCACTAAGTTTTCCTCGATGTGCACCCCAAATATTCAGTATAATATAATACGTTTTTCGAGTTTTCGGTATATGTATAGTATATGATCAGATGCAGACTGAACACGAAACCCTTAATTAAATCTAATTGTTTAAGCTCGGATATTTGTCTATGACATGTGATCTGACGTCACGATTGTCGACAACTTCGCTCACTTCACTACGCAATTCTACTCGTTTGTCGTCAAGATCAAGGTCTATTTGACAACTTAACTCATTCAGCTTTTGAGTCTTTGACATGTAAAGGTTAAAAAAGAAAAGGCATCTTATTTTTTGTTTGGTTCCAATAACCATAATATAAATATAAGAAAACTTGTCCATCCCATCAATTACTTCTATTTTAATATTCTCAAATCTTAAAAAAAAAATATGGCTTAATAATAATGGGTTTACGTGTAAAAAACATCTAAGGTAAAAAAAAACTATATTTTTTTTATTTAATCGAATTATATCATTTTTTTATTGTTGTACTTTGAATGTATTAAAGAAACCGATTAAATTTCTTTTTATAAATAAGAGTTAGAATATTATTTTGGTAGGATCTCTGACCTCTCCGGTAAATAATATGATATTCGTGGACTTATCAATGATAAAATACGCAAACGGTTTGTTGGCAATGAATTTCGGAGGTGAGCTTTTATTCATAAGGTAGGAGACTATAAATAGAACAAAAGTAAATTAATTAAATTACTTGAAATTTATGATTAAGATTAATGTAACCTGTTAATGCTGTTGCCACGGTTCCCTCTTCATTGACCTGAATTTGGGCCTTATGTATGATCTTCGACAAATACAACGGGTTTTTGGTAATCTTGGACAGATCTGCATTATCACCAAAAATGTCGACCAGTCCCATATTTTCTAGAATCGAATTCAGATTCAGGTCGGATTCGGTTGCAAAACGTGGAATTTTAACTTCAATTTCATCGTCCGGGAAATACTCAGTGTTTCTTTTCAGATGTTCCCAAATTGTCGAAAAACCAACATTGGCCAGCTTATCGATGACAGATGCGAGTGAGATGCCTAACAGTTAAATTATATTTTAAAATTTAAATAAAAGTCTATAATAGTTGCAATTAAACTTACCATATGTTGGCAGTAACATTATCATGCTCATACGATCCTCCTGACCGTATAATAGCTCCAGAGCGAAGCAGTCTAACTCAGGTATAACCGCAAATGCAAACCATTTCTTCTGGTACATCATGTTTACTTGGCCAATTATTTTGCCTGATTCATCGTAAAAGTTTGACTTTTCTGTGAGACTGCTGTTAAATGGTAACTTCCAAGTACCCTTTAAGAAAATACTGGACACAAGCAGCATCTGTGTATCGATTAAATCATTTTTATGGATAGCTTTCTCGATTTTACCATGTGAATTATTAAAAATGTAACGGTTAATTTGTTGTACAGCTAAATTACGGTTTTTGAAGTCCATCGGCATAATGTCAGTTTTATAAGTATCCGTAAGTAATTCCTTGTATTTAATTTCGATCTTATTATTTATGTCTGAAATTATTGCCTGATTCACTGACAGTTCAATAGTGCTCGTGTTTAATCTAAATCGTTTTATGAATTTTTGATTGACCAAATCCTTATTATACACGTGTAAACTTACTTGAACAATTCCTGGACTGTGCTGTAACCTTGTCGAATGATCTTCATATTGTTCGGTAGTCCCAAAACGTGATTTAACTCGGTTAATGTATTTTCTGCAGCTCCTTCGGCCATCTGAAGCATTAGTGACCACACCGAAAACGGTGAAATAGTAAAGTCGATGTCTGGATATAAAGATTGTGATATACCGGCGGATAGAGTCTGCATATGGTATAGAAATATATATAGAGGATAATATAAATAGTTTAGAGGACTAGTTTACCTTAAATAAGTTTAAGGAAAATTTTTCAGAGCTAACAGAAATTTCTTTTATTGCATCATATTCTGGACTAGACTGCGCATGCACAACGAAAAGCACCGCCAGGATGCAAATTGTTTTTGGTATCATTTTGCTTGTCAAGATCTGTAAAAATAAAAAAGTTCGGATTTGAATATTGTTTTGAATATATATAACATTTTTTGTGTCACGATTCATATCGTCATCGGGCATAGCGTCACGATTTATATTACAACAACAAAAGTACACAAAGTAACAAATACTTTGACGTATAATTACACAGTAAACAGGCCTAACGCTATGCCCGCTGACGCTTAGGTAAAGTTCATGTAGCAAATTTATACAAAAATCAAAATCCTTAGGGTCTTAAAAAAATTATTGAACCTAGGGCCATAAAAATTATTGATAGTGTTTTAAAAACATTTTTGAATGTGGGGTCATAAATATTATTGATCCTTAGAGTCTTAAAAACATTTTTTTGAAACTAGGTTCATAAAAAGCCCTAAATTGAACCTAGGGTCAAAAAAAATATTGATAACTAGGGACTTAAAAACATTATTGAACCTAGGGTAATAAACATTATTGATCTCTAGGGTCTTAAAAAAATTATTTAACCTAGGGTCATAAAAATTATTGATCCCTAAGGTCTTAAAAAAATTATTGAACCTAGGGTCACAAAAATTATTGATCCCTAGAGTCTTAAAAACATTATTGAACCAAGGGTCATAAAAATTATTGATCTTAAAAAAAATATTGCACCTAGGGTCATAAAAACTGTTGATCCCTATGGTCATAAAAATTATTGATGCTTAGGGTCTTAAAATATTTTTGAACCCTAGGGTCATAAAAATTATTGATCTTTAGGGTCTAAACATTTTTTTGAACCTAGGGCCATAAAAATATTGATCCCTAGAGTCTTAAAAAAATTAATTTGACTATGGTCAAAAAAATATTATAGGGCCTTAAAAAAATGATTCAACCAAAAAACTATTGATCCCTATGGTCATAAAAATTATTGATCCTTAGGGTCTTAAAATATTTTTGAACCTAGGGTCATAAAAATTATTGATCATTAAAACATTTTTTGAACCTAGGGTCATACAAATGATTGATCCCTAGGGTCTTAAATACATTATGGAATCTAGAGTCATACAAATTATTGGTCTCTAGGGTCATACATTTTTTTGATCCCTAGGGTCTTCAAAAAATTATTGAACGTAGGGTCATAAAAATTATGGATCCCTAGGGTCTTAAAATATTACTGAACCTAGGGTCATAAAAATTATTGATCCTTGCGGTCTTAAAAAAATTATTGAACCTACGGTCAAAACCATTATTGATCCCTAGGGTCTTAAAAAAATTATTGAACCTTAGTTTGTTTGATCATAAGTCTTAAAAAAAATCCATAGTCTCATAAAATCCCTGGGGTCTTAATTTTTTATCCCTAGAGTCAAAAAATATTGATCCGTAGGGTCTTAAAAAATTTATTAAACCTAGGGTCATAAACATTATTGATACCTAGGGTCTTACAAAAATTTTGATTCTAGTTTCATAATAATTATTGATCTCGAGTGCCTTGAAAATTTTTTGAACCTAGGGTCATAAAAATTATTGATCCCTAGGTTCTTAAAAAAAATTATTATTAAATGTTATTGATCCCTAGGGTCTTAAAAAAATTATTACCGGCGTGTTGAATTTTTTGTCAAGTGAATTGCTCTCAAGTAGAGGAGTGAATTTTTGTCACCACCGATTTGTATGGAAAATATTTCAAGGTCGAAAATATATAATTTTCGTCACCAAAAATGTGAATTCTTGTCACCAAATTATTTCGTAACAAGAATGCACTGCAAAGGTCACTAAAGGCCTTTACAACAACAATAACATGAAATACTCGAATTGTGTTAAGTTTTAAACCCTTTTCATTGGTTATTGTGATTTGGTGACAAGACTCCTCGACAGTGAATTCTTCTCCACTAAATAATTTGGTGACGAAAATTCATACGTTGTATAAAAGGCGGTGCTTTTTATATTAACGTCACACTGTTAACTGTTTAATTTAGTTTTTAAATGTTTGTGTACACCGAGAAAAGTTGCGAGTGATAAAAATAAACTTTTTCCTTTATGTTTTCACAAGACGATTCTAACACTTCCTTAAAAGATATATTTTTTGTAATAAATAAATGTTCAATTTTATTTACTTTATTTGTTTTTTTTTCGTTTATTGTCTTGTTTTTCTGCAGCAAACTAAATAAAAAATATATCTTATCATCTCAGTCAACTGTTCATTGAAATCTCGCTAAATGACAGTTGTTTTGCTGCATACAAACGCATTAAAATATACATGCGTTGATGCAGCGCCATTTATAATTTTCATGCGTTGGTAATGTGTCGCATTTCTACGTTGGCTAGTGTCAAAATAGTAAGTTAAATCGAAAGAACATTATTTAACTAATTAAAAGGACTAGCGAAAATATGAGCATGTTTTTCAGTGATTATAGTATATTGTGATAATTGATATGCAGTCATATATAAATGCTTTAACTACATTACAAACCATAACACATATTAAAAAAAAAACAGTATTTTTATCCAATCACAAAACGCAACGGATACATGTATATTTGTGCATTTGTTATCGGTGTTCGCTAAAACAAAAGCGAACAGATTTACACAATGGTTTCAGACTATTTCACATTTCAGTGAAGTAAAAATATACAATTGCAATCTACTCCAGTAAAGTTGTAATTGGTAGTTGCAACGGTCCGTCACAAACTACGGAAAAAGAGATTTGTTCCACCTACCAGCGCCTAGCGTGAATTCTAACGCACTTCGTTCATCGCAAATGGCGACATCTTTCGTACAGACACATGCAACTTTTCACAAGAACAAGTTACAGCAAATGAAAACAACACACAAAACGGTGTTTAGTTAAAAAAATATGAACATGTTATTTAATTATTTTCTTATAATCGGCGAAGAAATGGATCAAAACCAAATCTAACACTTTTTTTTATTTATTTTTCTATTTTTTTTTAACGAAGGGTATATTTATATTTATGAGAATATAGGCAGGTTCTGCAGGTTTTGTTGGTAGAAATTCAAATCAAAAAACCTCGTCTACAATAAAAAAAACATGAGTTTCTCAGAAAAAAAAACATAATTCTGTTTAAATTGGTTTATAAAACAAAAAATAATTTGATAAGAATATCGCAGAAAATAAATAAACACTTGTACATACCATTTACTTATGAACTAACTCAGTGATGTCTGAATGTTGACTAATTTTGCAGAGAACTTTTTTTGCTATCGAATATATACGGACTGGTAAGATAATAGCGTACAGGGTGTTAAAAATAAGTAAATCTAAACATTTATTTATTGCTTCCACTTGATAACTTTGATTTGGTGTTTTTGTATCTCTTTGTAAAATAAATAGCACACATTAATAATAAGTATGTACTGAGCAGAGCTCAGACTTATGAGGACACCAAAAATTGGCTTGATTCTTGGATCGCGTCAAAAGACCAGTCGTTCTTTCGCCAGGGAATCCGTTTGTTGCCCGAAAGATGGGATAAGATAGTAGCTTCAGACGGGCAATACTTTGAACATTAAGATTGTTTAGATATTTGAACAATAAAGCTCGAAAAATCATGAATTTACCTTTAAAACTTAGTTGTAGACATATTACATGTATATATTATTACTGAAAAAGAGGATAACATTAAGGTACAGTAAAGTACACTGTCAATTCCCCGAAAAACAATTGGCCGAAAAAAATTGGTCGAAAAACAATTGGTCGAAAAAAAAATTGGCCGAAAAACAATTGGTCGAATAACAATTGGCCGAAAATATATTTTTTTAAAATAAAAATAAAAAAAGAGATGTTTGTGTACGAGAATGAATTTTTTTGTATTTAAAATATATATTATTAGAAAAAAAAATTGTGATTTAAAAAAAAAACTTTTCGGCCAATTGTTATTTGTCTAATTGTTTTTCGGTCAATTGTTATTCGGCCAATTGTCGTTATATACCAATTCGGCCAATTGTCGTACAACCGACGATATTCTATTTTTAAATAGCAACCACGATAAATGGTAATTTTTACTTTTATTTTTAATTTTAATTTTACTGTTATTTATTACTAATTTTGATTTATATTATTAAATAATCTATGCATTATCTTAAACTTATATTTTTATTGTTTTAATTGACAACCAAACATATGTCGGGTCAGCGAATAATTTTCGCGTTCTTTGTTACATAATAAAAAAAGATTATTAAAATGATTTAATTTTTAATCTCACTTAAATAAATGTAATTACCTCTTGAATGCGCCGGTGTACTGTCACCTTGTGCCACTGGTGATCGTCAAAGCGTACACGAGCCGGTTTGATGTGCATCTCCTGTTTGCCATTTGCCAGTCCCATGGTCAGCGATACACCACCGTCCCGAAGGGCCAGATTCAGATAGTCGGTGCCGTGACCTGAAAACATAAATCTCCGTTTAAAACGCTTTACTAAATCACATTTCTGCACACATACACTGACACACACACACACACACATGTAAACACAAAAACCCTGCAAAATCTAAAAATAAAAAGTACTCTTTGCCGCCCTGATTAATTGTGCGACAGAGAGTAATTATTCCAACTCTGCACCCCCGTCTAATTAGTGTCCTGGTGTATGCATATACACAGTTGTAATTTAGAAGGAAAGCAGAAAAAAACAACGGAATCCTTTCAGCACAATGTACCGGCAGAGGCGGCAACAGCTTGGAATTAGTGCAGATATTTTTTGTATGTGTGCAATGCAATTTGGACTATGTACGCTCATTACGGCTTCCTCCCACTATTACCATGTGTAAAAACAGTACGGACAAGAGTTGGCTAAAGCCCTATTTGTATTTTGGGTTTACAAAGAAATGGTTGCCAAACACACACGGGGCAAAATGAATATCGCTTTGTACAATTAAATGTTTTCTGTATTTCGGCATTGTCAGAGGTTATAGGTGACTATAAAGGACAGTGCTACCGATGTCGACCCAATGCCCATATCATCAGACTTATATACCACATACTTTGCATACTTCTACAAGATTTTTATATAGTAGAGAGAAGACTATACAAACATATTTATAGAAACTCTTCAACGTTGCGCGATGCAAACTGGTTCAAGGATAAGTATGGAAACACACACACACATACGCTAACAACAGTTGCATTTTAATTAAACATTAACCTAAAGGAGGAAGTCATTATTTCGAGCAAACTTAAAAGTCATGAGCGCCACCAGAACAACCGGAAGAAAATGGTGTGTATATGTTCGCATATAAAATATTTGATTTTTATGTATGTACAATGAAGTCTTCATAAAACTGTATAATAAGCGCGAGAAAATTGAGTGAAACGACCAGAAAATAATTATGATTATTTGAATGCCGTTTCGTCATGCGCTCCTTTCTTTTTGCAATGATTGCATAATGACGTTCAGTACTCACACCCAGAACTGCGGGTGAGTGGCCACCCTCTTGAAGATGATGGTAAACACCGCTCGATAAAAGTGCTGCACTATATATAAGGGGTTCGGTAATTTCGAAGGTATTTAATTTAATTAAAACTAAGAGTATTATTTTGATGTTTGAGAACTGCCATAATTTTAGTGTTTCGATGTTGACCTGAATATTTTACTGTAGATGTGGAGTGTTTTGATATTAACATATATCTGTAATTGAATGTGAGAGATTTATCTTTTGTGTTTTATTATTTAGATTCCTAAATAATTATTTTTCTGAATACTTTCTGTTACGGCCTCAGATAATCGAATAGAATATTGTATATTTTTTCCTGGCAACAAGTCAAACGTAGACTCGCAAAAATGATTACGATCACACGGTCATTTCTCGAGTTATAACCTAATTCGAACAAAACAAAGTAATCAATATAATTGTAATGTTATTAATAAATTAATAAATAATAGTACAAAATATTCATTATTTTGCTTTTATATTAAACAAATATAAAATGACCAACATAAATATGGAGAAGGCAAACGACGATACAATACAAGGCCATCACGAAATCGTCGAGCAGTTTGGTCTAAAAAATGGTTATTGCGCCGCAATGAGGAAGGCTTTTGATGCCGACAGGACAAAGAAAGTTTTTTTGGTAAGAAGAGGTGTCGTTGACAATTTCGCTCTAAGCGTTTCGTCAACAACTACACGGAACAAGCCTCCGAGATTTTATCGAAAGAGCCCTCAAGCAATTGCCGCTGGATTAGCAAAGAAAGTGTCTAGTTATTTGTAATTCGTGTAAGCAGAGAATAACGTTTGCCGAAAATGGCCATCGAGGTCTAGGATTCAAAATCGTTTTGTCGTGTAATTGCGGTAAACGAGAAATTCAATCCGGACCGTTAATTCACAAAGGTATTACCATTTTTTGTGGCCTTATGGATATATTTCAAGGCTTAGCAAAATCGACTTATGACCAAATTGTGCAACACCTGCATACAGCTTCGAAAACAATGTTTGAGAGCGCCTGCAAAAAAGCTGTCGAAGAGGAAAAAGTAGTTAAAGTACAAAATTAAAGACCAGCTGACAATTTGAAAGTTTCAGGGGATGTATCGTGGAAGAAACTATCGAAAAAAAAAAAAAAAAAAAAAATCTCGAAAATATCGATTTTTTGAAGCGACAGCCTGCTTTAGTATTAACCAACTGTCTTTTAACCCAAAAGGAAAGAATGGCTGAATGAGGCCATTTCACAGGAAGTGGCTACTTTCTTCAAGAGACATGCAATTCTTCTAGGTGCACAAATACTTATTGAAAAACAGGCTTTTTCAGCAGCACTTACACACATTTAACAAGATCGGGCCTGGTAAAAGAATGTCAGTCCACACTTGATCTTTTAGCCCTACAAAATTATAGGCACACCAGTAACTGAGAGCCCAAACTGGTTCTCTTCTCTCTTCTCAGAAGATCACAGACCTACACACGAGGATAAAAAAAGGAAGTTGCACAATGGGCCAATATTATGACCTTCGTGCCGCGAAATATGTATTGTCGACTTAAAAATAAATCTATCTATCTGACAATGGTCGACGAAGCCCGAGATGTTGAGTATGTCAGTGAGCGAGGTACTTCCATTTTATGAAAGCAAAAAAAAAACGGTGAGGCACAGTCGGATGATTATCACACGTGTTGACCGTTTTGTGACATACTAGAACGTCAACCGGTTGACCGTCTAATCCTAGCTTTATATAAATATAAAAAATACAAAATTATTAAAATATTCCCAATATTTTCCAATTAAAACATTTAAAATATAAGTTTAAGATAAATCATATATATTAAAAAATAAACAAAAAAAAAACACTAAAATAACAAAAAATTAAATTACTCAGTAAAAAAAAAGTAAAAATAACCATTTATTGTGGAAAGCATAATAAGATGAAAATGTTCTCTTTTCTGCCGACCCGAAAAATGTTCCAGCCCGCGGGTTACAGACCTTTAGTTCGTACACTATGTAGTTATAAACCCCTATCAACCTATGAAAATTTGCGTGCCCGCGGGTTATAGACCAGTGCTGCCGAACTGGTAAAATAGAAGAGAAAGCGGAGTACACTTTTTTCTATCAAACATTTTTGACGACAAATCTGATTTCCTGAATTCTGGATTTTAAATTTCTAGATTTCATCTTTTTGGATTATAATTTTTTTTGGCAAACGGCAACGAGTTTTTCAAGCCAAATATATATTTTGTGATTTTTGTTTTGAGAAATGTGAAAATATGTAAATCAAATCATGGAAAAGCTGCATACTATATAATACGCTTTCAGTTAAATTGAACATTTTACAAAATATTTCCGAAAACTAATAAGTCTCAAATACTTTTTTTGTTGCGTTTGTGTTGTGTTTTTTATGTGTTTTTTTTTGTTTTTATTGTGTGTGTGTTTTTTTGAATGTGCGCAAATTTCGTCGATGTTGTTGTTTTTGTGTGTTTTATTTTGCGTTTTTTTTATATGCTGGAATTGATTTTTGGGTTTGAAATTTACATCATATATGGATATTATCTTAGTCAATATTTGTCCATGAAAAAGTCTTTTACAGAAAAAAATGTAGATAGAACGAATTGATTAGAAGCCCTTCGATATGATGTCTTTATTTACAAATTCACTTTACAAAAGGCAATTTAACAATAATTTTCATATGGTTTTGTAAAGATAAGTAGTATTATTACAGGCGGATTAAATAATAAGAAATGAATTTAATATTAACTTTTGTATTTACATTAACGGGTTACCCTCACTTGTAACTTTGAATTTTCATAGATGTTTTTGGTTGCATATTGCATAAGCATAAGCATAAGCCTTTTATTGTTGAGAAAAGACAGAGAAAAAAAGAGCGATTGTTGTCAAGGATCCATGTAACCTTCATTTGTCAGCTTTCGTGAGGGACGAATTATGAGAAGATCTACTATATGGGCCCGGAAAAGATGACTATGTAAGTTTTAAAAAACATTTGTTTTCTTCATGTAAACTGAAGTTGAAACTATAAACGCGTTTTTCTAGATTTGGCCTTTTTGAAAAATTACTCGAAAACTATTCAACCGATCTTTTTGAAAGTTTGCAGGTTTTTTTCGATAAATTTTTAAATCCATCAATCAATCACTAGTTTGGAGAGTCGATTCGGCGCCGTTCGCAGCAACTCGGACTGACGTATGGAACGACTTGGCGCATTTTACGTCGAGATC
>JANSTU010036311.1:0-11443 GCA_027564075.1 Bolitophila hybrida
AAGATTAAAGTTAACAAAATATTTGTAATACAATTTACTATACCCGAACAAATTAATATAACCACTCCTCAATAAAATTCGTATACGTATATGATCCTAGTAGACTAAAATACAAATGTTTAACAGTTTAAATATTTTTTAATTAATAAAATAATTTATTTTTAACATTATAGATAGAAAAAAATAAAATATTTTTTAATATTTAGTCCATTTTCCTTTTTTTTTAAGGACAGCTTGCACACGCTTTGGCATAGACTCGAGAGAATTTTGTATGGTTTTCTTCACTAAATCGCTGCTATGCCAAACTTGAGTGATTGATTCAATCAGCTGATTCTTCGTAGTTACCTACTTCCATCTTTAGCATATTCCAAACGTTCTCAATGGGGTTAAGATCTGGCCAATCTAACACTTTTAACTTTAATGTATTTAAATACTTTTTAACACTCTGGGCAGTGTGGCATGGTGCTCCTTCTTGCATAAAGATGCAATTAGGTCTTCTTCCATACTAATCACTTATTTGAGATATCAAAACTGTTTTCAAAACCTTTATATACTGCTCTTGTCGCATTGTACATTCAACAAAATAAAGTCGTCCAGGGCCTTTCCCAATGATTACACCCCCAATCATGACGGATGTAGGATATTTTACCCTCTGACGGATGCAGTCTTCATTATGTCGCTCTCCATTTCTTCTACAAACAAATTGGTTTGATTCTATAACTATTTGTATAGAGCTTTCATCAGAAAACATAACCTATTCAATTATTGCAAATGTATAGTAAGCTAATTGAAAAAAATATGTAGTTTAATTGTTATAATATAATACCTTTCTCCAGTCATCAATAGTCCATGTTGAATGAACTAAAAATGTTATAGTCATTTCAAATATTCTAGCAAACTCGAGTATTTTAGTTTTTTTTAATATTACCATTTTTTTTTTGGTCCAAATATAAATGTTAAACAATATTTTAATTTGCATTTCTTGTTTAATAATCCGAACCAACGTTAAATACCAACTGATGAAAAAATAATATGTTCATATGTATAAATAAAAACAAAAACTCTGTTTTGCACTTTGGTCACCTAGACAATGGTACCAACATAAAACAAAAAAATAATATTTTGAATTGGACATTTTAAAGGGTTTATTTGAATTCATAACATATTGTTTTACAAGCATCAAAGTGGTTATATGTTAATAATGTGTCCAGGTATAGTACACATAAAAATCTTCTGTTTAAATGAACTTTGTGTTCATCGCTTGCGCGATTCAAACGTCAGCACGCCTTCAGTATAAATTAAAATTACCCCAAAATGATACGGCTGTTTTTACTAACTACTTAGCTTTAACAATTGACCTTTAAATTTTTTACCCAAACATTATACAATACGCTTCCTGCTATTTTAATTAAATTTATTTTATAATCAAATATTTAACAGACGCCTATACGCTTCGCACAAAGTGCGTCAACGTTTCTCATGGATGGCGGCATTCGATAGTTGCATCGACGCTATTCCAAGGAAGACAACCTCTTCAGAATGTCCAACTCAGGACCAAGTGTTGCGGCCAATGCTACGAACTGTGGTTTCTCGTCCATGGTAGTGACGAATTGTGTATACAACGTAGGTATCGCGACCATCGTGTGGCCAAGTTATGGTTGGTGGTCTCTGATTGACCGTTTTTTTCCAAAACTGATGGAGTTCTGGTGCCAATATAGACCCAATTTCATCACCGTTTTGTTCTGATTTATTTCTGGAGGCACTTGAGTACCTCGCGCTGATTGGCTAAAACTGTTTGGACAATTTTGTTACAATTTGAACTCCACTTACTGAGCTCCATTCCGCCAGCCCGCATGAGCCCGATTAGTTCTTTTTGTAACTCCAAGGCGCCCTTTGCCGTATCGCAGTCAGTCAACAGATCACACAGAGATATTTCTCTGCCTCGTCGCAGGCCAGTATTTGCATGGCTTTTAACATACTGCGAGTTATGACGCTAATTACGTGCCGTGTGTGACAGTCTAGAGGCGAAACGTCTGCATGTTTACCGAGGGTGAGTTTCGCCACAATATTCGTTGAAATTCTGCGTCAGCATTTTAGTTACATCACTTGAGAATGCCACAACATGAGACCGGAACCTAAGGAGAACGTCCACGAGATCGTCCTAAAGTTTAGATCCCACTCGCAAGATGTCATTAGGCACCACGCCAGTCGATGATTTGCGCGATGCATCGAGAACCACACGAATTTTGTATGATGCGGGGTCCTTTTCCAAGAAATTCCAAGGAAATTCCAAGAGAAGGATAGTTTTCCTTAAATGGGACTTTAACCACGTATCGACCACTTGAATCACGATAATGTGTAATCTAAAAATGCCGCTCACAGTAGATCTCTTCGTGCGTACGAGTTTCAGTATTTCCAATCGACTCCACTTCTTAAAATCGGTGGAGTGCTTTTTCCATTCCAATATGAGCTGGTAGCGAGACATGTGTGTGTAGATTGAGAGAATCGGCGGTGGCAGTGATAGGCTCAGAAATGTCCCAACCAACCATATTGTGAATGTACGTAGTTGTTCAAATGTGAGTTAATAATAAGGCGTCGGTTTTGGTACCGACTGCGTATGAGATGTTCAGCCTCGACTTCTACAGCTTCTACACTCGACCGCATCGATAATGCATCTTCTACGCGCCAGGAAGCCACCAGAGAATTTTTGGATCTCTATTCTAGGAAGCTTGATTTCGGAGGCGTGACGACATACTGAGTGCAATGTGGCAGTGTTAACGGAGAGTGCCGAGGGCAAATCTATCAGTGTGGCGATCAAGCTTTGTTCCTGAATGTATAAACGATTTCGATTTCCCCGAACTCATTCACTGTCGTTTTCCATGTCGGCCCAGACGTTCATCGATGAATCCAGATACGTTGACAAGTATTCCTCCACAACCTTCAGGTATTCAAACAGAAATACGACTGCTTTTTCTATTATTTTAATGACTTTACAAAAAAACCTTAAACTATTCTCAAAATTAGACTACACTACTCTCTTGAAACTCTTTAAACTACTAATCTAGCAACGACTTCCTTAGTACGTTGGATCACGCTAGAAATTTGTCTGCTAGGTAGGTTTTCTCCGATGGATTCGGTTAACGTACGCAGTTCAAATCGTGAATAGCTTAAGGTACTCAATTGACTTTGCCGATGATATAGCAATCCTCATATCCGGAAAAGATAAAAACACAACATAACATGTCTCCTAAAGTAATGAATATTGACGATTGCTGACATTTGGTCAGTAATATTAAAAATATACTTTTAAAACAATATACAAAGGATAATTGCATGTTTATTTGAAATACGCTTTTGAGATGATAATTTAGGTTATATGTATCTGGAAAAATATTAAAAAAATGTTGAAAATAAAAAAAGTAGAACAACAATCAAAACTCTTTAAAAAAACACCGCACTTTAACATTCGGACAAAATAACGAAGATAGGATTCAATCAATACTTTAAAAAGGTTGCCAAAAACATCTTAATGAGCACGATAAACGTATGATAATGCGCAAAGCACCAATAATTAAAACTGAGTTTGAGTTGTTTAATGGAAAAGTCGTATACGTAGAAACTGTCCGAAGAGCTATTCGAGAATGTGTATACAATGGACGAATAGCCAGGAAAAAGCCGTTTGTTAATGATATAAATAAGAAAAAACAAATAAAATATTAGTCTTATCCAAATTCAAAATTGTATGTAAATTAAATAAACTGTCCGAATATTAAAGTGTTTTGATTGTTGTTCTACTATTTTTTATTTTATTTATATACTTAAATATTTTTATAGATACATATAACCTAAAGTACCACCCCAGAAACGTAATTCATAGAAACGTGAAATATTTTTTTTAACATTGATTTAAAAGTATATTCTAGGTGCACAAATCCATTTAAAAAAACAATCAACAAACAAAACTTTAATTTTTTTCTGACCGAAATGTGTTTTAAAATGAAATCCATTCGCCACATACCAAATAAAATGTTAATAAAAAAATTAAACTATCACTTTAAAAATTGGGCTGCAAATTAAGGACTTTTTCCAATAAAATATACATACTTTAAAAAATATTTTTCTAAAATACAACATAAATAAATTCGATCCATTTTTTGTAATATCCAATTCAAATACAATAGATATCTGGTAAGTAGATTTATGAATATCACCGTGTGTCTCAATATAATAAATAACCATGAACTATAACAGCACAAGTTTTAATAAATAAAACCGTTTTAGACACACTATTTTTAACACAAAACATGAAATAAAACAAAATTAAATTTTATGTAAATTGCGTCTTTTAATTTTATGCATTTCGGCAGAAATCTGGTATTGAACTGAGACAATATCGATTTAGACGACGATAAGTAGCAGACCCTTAAAATTAAAATGGCCCGATGTGTTGGAGTATTTTGACAGTCTTCCTGCCGGCTGGATACTTATTATTGAATTGATCTTTTATTTCGGTGTACTTAAATCAATAATAATAATAATATTAATCAATCCATAATAAAACTTTTGAAATTAACATCTAGATACAATTTCTGAACCTATTTTTTCGTACTCAAAATACCACCTTTACGTTTCTGAAGAAAACTTGTAAGATCGATTCGAAAATAAAAAACCCTGATGTATTTTGGTAACACTAAAACTTCAAAAAATATTTTCGAATTATTTCATTATGTTATATCACTTAAGTACATCTTATCTATTGTTAGTACTTCTTTTTGTATCCTTCTGGTCGCAAAAGTGTGATAATTTTTAATCATTTATGGTTATTCTCCGTTCGAAAAGAAAAAATGTATTTGTATGACATTTAAACAAAAATACTATGTCTTTAATCTTTAATCAATAATTATTTAATTTTTAAAAATGTTTCATACTAAATAAACTCTATTGTTGAATAAACACTCAACATAAATGCATACATTTAAAAAAAAACACGAGTCCATACTAACTCACTCCCTCCCGCTCTCCCTACAAACACCAATAAAATCACACAAACAAAATTAAAGCTAATACCACGAAAGCATTTATTTCACATTTCCGTTTTTGTTTCCGGCACAGCCAGAATTCGCCAGTGGCGGCGGCACAACACCACTACAGTACTGGCTGTACCATTGCTCGTACCATGCCCGGGAGTTGTGCATTGATTGTTCCTCGCTAAAAATTGGCTCGTAATCCAAATGAATGGACGCCCGCAACCGACTGAACATGATGATGGACGATGCATAGGCGACAATGGCTCGCGGATGCAGTGGCAATGTACAACCGAACAGCGGTCGCAATAGCCAGACGACCAGCAGCTCGGTCAGCAGGCACAGGAAATAGGTGAGAAAGGATGGCACCGACCACCATGTGGGTCGTAGCCGAAGGGTGGTACTAGTGCGCGAAAGACGTTGGCAGAATCGGGTGGTGTCCTCGACGGGCGTGTCGTCGGTTATAAAGACCGGGAGGCCGGCGATTTTTTCAGTCGATTGTTTTAGTGTGTCCTTGGCACGAATGTGAGCCCACGCTGCGTTGCCTGGTTTATAGAGAAACATTGAGAGAACATTAAATATAAATAGTTTATTAGGTTATAATTTTAATGACATTGCGATAAAGTGTGTGGAAATAATGATGAGAAATTGTAAGCTGTATATCTAAAATGGAATCAAGAAATTTATTAGGTCTGTTTGTAAATAGTTTCGGTAAGCTTTTATAAGTACACATTATAAAAATTATTAACGAGCTATTTTAAAAGAGCTTTTCAAATAAGTGAATAAAACACAATTAAGGGTAGCTTTTATAAGTAAAATATATAGTAAAATATTATAATGTTTAAATACATTATATATATATATACATTATAAGTGGTGGAATACATGTTTATCAAGTTCTTACCACTGTGTAATTTTAAATTACAATTTCGTCATAAAATAGTTTGGTTACAAGAATTAAATTTGTTAAATTTTCGTATGGAAAATAATTATTTTTGACCTTGAAATAGTTTCCGGAAAGCAGTGAAAATATTGCTACTTGAAAGAAAAATTTAAAACTTTCAATTATTACAAAATTACAAAATCCCGAGAAAAAAAATCCCTCATTACAAAATAGTGCAATACAAAATCCCGCAATACAAATTCTCGCACTACAAATGCACGCAAAAAAATACAAGAAGAAGAGAAAAACCTTTTACACCTATACATGTTGTTGTATACATGTTTGGGAATGTCGATTAGACGATCGTGGAATAGTACCCTATGGCCAACACCTTTTGAATCAAGCTTAAGGAAAACAACCCTGAGGAATGGCAGATCGTGGGTCGTGGAATAGTACCCTATATAGCAAACAATTTTGAATCACGCTTGGAGAAATTAAAGTATTTTTTCGGGATTTTGTAATGCGGGATTTTATATTGCGTGATTTTGAAATTCAGGATATTGTAATGCGGGATTATGATATGCTCCCAAATTCAAGAATAACAAGAATTACCAAACGTAAATATACATTTTAACAGCTGTAAAACGTATTTGATAAATAGTTTGTGTGTAGAAAGAGATTTTTAAAATATCATTTATTTTTAAGTGGACTATATGAAAAGGGCTACGGAGAACATTATATGTAAGTTCTAGATATAAAACCGAATACCAATACCAGAATAATTAGCAGCACGATGGGAGACCCAGTAAAAAAACTAGGCAAAGCACGATTGGAATAATTTGTTCCGTTGAATTTTACAATCTATCAGCGGCTAGAACACGATCAACATATTAAACCTGTTCTCCGAACTTTTAGCAGAATTTTTATAAAAACTTGACTCACTTCAACCCTATTAATGGAGTAAATGTTAGTTATATGTCACGTTGTGACAACAATCATTTTCTTTCCGTTTCTTTCAAATACCTGATAAAAGCAGGTATATTTTAATTGTAATTACATACATGACGACCATTTGGAAACTAATAATTTTAAAAAACAACAACTACAAACAAAATCTTGCTCGCTAATATCTACAAAAATCGTTTTTTTATAATAAAAAACCAAGGGCTCGGGTTTTAATCTAACGAAGTAACAAACATTGTGCTGTTATAATTCCTAGCGTTTTTTGTTTTCAAACTTTTTTTGTGAAAAATTGGTTGTACATTAATTTTTTATGTTTTGTTCATCGCTAGCCACTACTTTTTCCCATCTTTCTGGCGGAAAAAAAAAGACATTTGAAGCGATCTACTAATAAACCCAATTTTTGATCGTATAAAGTGATGACATGCTTAGCCCAGCCAGGGGTAGTATTTCATGTAGGTTTTCAGAAGCTGATCAACATGAAGCTCGATATATCTTGGTTTCAATTCACCAAATTTCCTTTTTTGAACAATTTCCAAGTTGTTGACAGATCAATTCCCAATGACTCTGCAAGTTCTTCTTGCATTTGATACGAACATTTATCGAGTAATTTCTTTTTCACTTGAACTAAATTATTAATACTAGAAATGAATGGTCAGTGGCCGTACCTTTCTAATAAATATTCGGAAAATGGGAAAAAGTATTTTTTAAATTTGTTACTACATCTTTTGTGAAGCTTCAAATGTATATATAAATATAAATATATTAAAATAAAAAATTATAATATTTTAAAAACATTTACAAATAATAAATGTTTTTGGTATTAAAGGCCTTACTTTTACTTCTTTCGCCGCCAAGGATTAGAAATCGTGCCCACTTTCCAAATTATGAACTCGCTTTGGCCAGTGTGGATCGTATGCCATAGGCGGAAACCCCCTCCATCAAACTGGATAAAGGAGCGAGGAGAAAGGGGAGTGAAGAAACTGAAATATTTCTCTTGATTTTTAGGTTCAGTTGAGTCTTTTACCTTTATTGCTCACTTTTTCAAAATACCTTGGACGGAGTCCCGGCAAATTTCATGTGGATGTTGTGTGTGTGTGGTGTTCAAAGTTTGGTAAAACATAAGTCCACACCGCAGCTCATTGCTCTAGCTGAGAAGCTCGTCCAGCAATATAAATTGAGGCACGGGCGCCATATTCTTGGCTGGCGCTAAAGCTCATAATCTGTGGGCTCATACTTGAAAGTTTGTGGAACACACATAATCTTCTGCATTTTGAGTAATTCAGATTTAGAGGAGAGTAGATCTGATCTAGATCATAATCTTCTGCATTTTGAGTAATTCAGATTTAGAGAAGTCAAATTGTTAGTTGAAACTATAGTTTCTGCTTTTATGTTATGCATAGTGAGGTAAAAGTGGTTATAAAAAAACAATTTAATAATTTCATGTATATTAATATAATGTTTTGGCAGAAGAGGTTATTAACCTACTGACGCTTCCTAACAAGCGGTTATAATCGGTAGTCCGCAATAACTGGAACCATGCACGCTGCCGTTGACCTGCTTAAGAGATTATTTAGCCACTGTACTAAAATATATACCCGATCTGTACAAGTATTTGTCGACTGAGTTTTCAGGCTACTTTTTCAACATAAACTTTCAGTTTAGTAAAACATTTTAGCTACTCTCTGAGACAACTACCGGAAATAATGTAGGTATTTCGCTCAGACTTCGGAATCTCTTTATTACACTAGTTAACTGTATACCAAAAATAGCAGGTTTCTAATATATGTTTTCGAAATGTTTACAACAAAACGTGTTTTTGGCATTTTTTCAGTTATTTGCTCATACATATCCACATAAATCAAAGTAAAAAAAATACATACAATTTTCGTAAAAAAAGATCTCACATCCCAAAACATGAAAATATATAAAAAAGTTTGTAATTCAATTTAGTCATTTTTAAAATCGGATTTACGAGAGAGTTTTGATGCAGTATGAGCAAAATTGAATCTACACTCCCTAAAATACATAGAAAGAAATATATGAGGAACCAGCTCACAAGATTAGGCAAAAAATTGTAGATATTTATAGATGTTTTTGTTCAATTTGCGAAATGTTTGCATCTAACCTCATTGTTTTAATGTCATTAAGACTTCCCGAAATGTATATTTAAACAAAATCTACGCGCCAAATCTTAAAAATTGACCTAAAAATGAAACTTTTGTCAGAATTAGCTAGAGAACGTAGAATAATTTTTGCAAAACAAGTTCTTGGAGCACTTAATGACAACCTTGAAAAATAAAACTCCGCATCATATTTTAGAATAACCTTTGCACTTTTCCAAAATTACTATGTGGTGGGGGAAACCATAAATTCCGACAATCATCTATCTTATCTTAAAAAGCATTTTCATTCCAATGTTGGAAGGAGATGGAAACATTTTAAATTCGTGGTTTATTCAAATGGAGCTGAACCCCACACAGCTAATAAGGTGTTGGATTATTCGAATTCAATTGCGTGTATAAGATCTAACCCGAAATCACTAGAAGACTATTCAATAAAAATATAATGTTTTTTAAATAAATTGATGTTTCTTTTTTTGTAATATTTAAAATCCTAGTTTGAACTACGATTAAATTAGAACCGGTTGACTCTCTGACATCACAAAAAAATGCGTCAACCACCTGTCCGATGACCGTTGACTATGCGTCAACACGCACGAAAATCGGTCATTTTTCGCGTTTGTGATCACACGACATAACCTATTTGTGTCAAATATAATGAAATTCGAAGAAATAATAGTTCCTAGGTAAAGAATTAATATATATAATATTAATTAATATATATAATATAATAGTACAAAATATTCATTATTTTGCTTTTTAAAACAGATATAAAATGACCAAAATAAATATGGAGAAGGCAATTTTGGCAGTATATCTGTTGGGGAGTAGCAACGACAACGACGATACAATACAAGGCGATAACGCCATTTCTTCAACTACTGCACATTTGGTCAAACTTTGGATAGTAAGCGACTGAACTTGCCTGCACCGAAACCACTGCCTGGAAGAGCATTTTCCGTTACGTACGTCCTCGTCGCGGACGATGCTTTGCATTACGCACAAAAGTTATGAAGCCATTTGCTCAACGTGGCATGAAGGTACCCCAGAGAGTTTCATCGAGATTGTCATCATGTCGGTGCGTTTTCGGGTTTTGGAAAACCTATACATCTAGCCGAAAAAACAAAGTAGTTTTGGCGTGCTCGGTGCTACATATTTTTTTAATGAGCACTAATAAATCATTGTATGCACCTCCGAAATCTTTCTATCAAATGGACGAGCAGGGCAATGTGAAGAGTTGATGGCACAACGATCAACGAGCCAATAATGTTCGGCTCGTTAATTTCAATCCCATCTTAACTGACTGTAACAATGGTTAAAGATGACCGAGATGTTGAGTATGTCCGCGAGTCTTCTAGTTTCAGCGAATTAATTTATTATTTTCTAAAGAACAGTGAGCAAACATAATTAAAACATCGGTCTACGTCAATGGTCAATGAAGGCAAAAATGACGCGGCACAAAATCCTGCCGCGTCAACTGTGTCAACGTCGTTGACGGGCTGTCCAAAAAATAGGTCAACGGCGGCGTTGACGAATATTGTCTTGGCATTGAATCAAACATTCGAGTCAAAGGGGCAGTCATCGGGGACGTCAACGGTTGACTCGAGTGATCGTCTCGAGTTGACCGTTTTGTGATGTACTATGAAGTCAAAATGACGTCAGAGCGCCGGTCGACCGATTTGGTTGACAGTCTAATCGTAAATTGTTCTCTGTAAAAATGTAACATGTAGATTGTAATAATAATAATAAAAAATGTCTGCTCATGATTTGCTTGATAACCTTGTTGTCCATGAACCATAGTATTGGAGCTGCCTCTAAGCAAAGCATCTGATAGATTTTTTGTATTTGTAAAGTTAAATACTTTACAAAATAATTATATGTTAATTGAAATATTTTTTATTTGTGGGTTACGTGGCGCCCAAATCAAAATTAACATTATACAGAAGATGATTTTTTTGAGGCAGACCCCATCCGGTTATGGACGTTTTAGAGTATATCCTTGCTCAACAAAAATAGACGATTCTATATTACTGCCACTATAAAATATCCACAGATAAAATTAAAACGTTTTTTTTTAATAATCCATCCCATAATACTTACACAATATGACGTCAATTTATTCGGATAAAATATGAGTTCAAATTCACTTGAAATAAATTTTAACAACAGAGAACATATTGTCATACGATATTTTGTTTAGGAGTATTTGCAAACATTGGAAAAATTGACAATGGAAAGAAAGTGTTTTGAAAACACGCCGTCATATTTCTAACCAGTAAGTCGATACAATAATGACAAAAGTGTAAAAATAAAATAAATAAAAAACATACCAGAGAATCTGATAGAAGTGTTTAATGCCTTAACCCCACTAAAATCCATATACCAAAAACCACGAACCTTTTACTGCATTTCACTCGTACACATGCTAAAATTGTATGATTTTTCTCCCTCAC
>JANSTU010036322.1:0-11442 GCA_027564075.1 Bolitophila hybrida
TGTGCGTTTTGTGTATGCTATATGCTTGCGAATCGTCTGAGAATGTATGTAAAAATGTTAAAATGCAATGCAAGAACAGTCGCGCACCGGTTAGAGCCATGAAAGTATTCTTTTCAAAATATAAAATGTAGGAGAAGTTTTTTTCTATTTTATTTATATTTTATGTTTGCGCATTTTCTCACGTAATTGTTAAGAAATACGAGCAACAGCATTTTTAAATAAAATGAAACATGAATATTTACACAAAAAAAATATATCTCATATTTAAAATGATCAAGTAATAAGCATATAACCAAATTTAATGAGAATTACATACAACTTAAACTGCGTTCTCAAAGATATAATGTTTCGGATTTCCGTTTTTTTCGCTATGTCTCTCCAGTGCTGTCATGCATCTGCCACATATTTCCCAACTGTATATATACAGTATACATATACTAATATACTACATACATACATTTACAAAGAGCTGACGGAAGCTGAATATTATTTTGTGCACAGCCGCGCCTTTTCGCGTCGTTCGAAATTTTATGCTCCAATTATTTTAACGAAATCTCGGGAAATTGTGTATAATGTGTGTTTGTACGATAGCAAATGTATATTGTATATACATTTTCCTTGGCATATGTTACAAACACACAAATACGCACACAAAAAAGCTCTACACTCTCTCGTATACAGTACATTTACACGCAACTGACACATGGGCGCAATAGCATATTCAATGTGAAATGAGAATGATATGATTTGTGCGAATACGAACGATTTATTTTGCTGAATCTCGGATTTTGTATAAAATGTATTATGTATATATACATTATACGCAGATGTAGTAATGAGGATACAATTGCCATTGGGCCACCGCTCGATATTCTTGTGCCGGTTGGGATTTCGAGGAGAAAATAGATTTATGGCATCGTGTTTTACGTTTCTACAGCTAAAATTCGCAACAGAATAATTTAATTATATGATTCTCAAGAAATATTATATTTGTTCAATGCATTCAGAAGAATTTAATAGAGTTTGTCACAATGAAGTACTTATATATCTATTAAATTATACAAGCTTTTATAATTTATTAAATTGAACAATATGCAAATGCATTTATTATGGTTTTGTGTGGAACAAGGAAATGTATTTAGGCTGAAGTGCATGACAGCGAACATAGAATTTCATTGATTATTCATCCTTTTTCATCACCAAAAAAGATTTCATTATGGCCAAGCCTAAAAAAGTATGAAAGCTGTAAATTTATCCGCGAAAGAGTATTGAAAAAGGTAATTCATACACAAATATGACAAAAAGGAATGATATTCGCCCACCAAAATGTATACTGAATTTCATATCCAATAGGAAGAATAACATATCATCTGATAAATGTGATTAAAAGCATTCCCAAAATGGAACGTAATAATAAATAAAACAATAATGATAAATAAAAAAAATATTATAAAAATATTTGGAAATTGAAATAGTAAATGCTATATTTACTGATTCCTTATTTCTCATCCAATTGACATTTTTTAAATCCAATTTTTTTCCACCAAACCTGATACTGTCGGATCCAAATGCGAAGAGCATACCACTGAGCCAAATCTGTAATATACTATTTTTTGTTAATGTATAGTATATCAGTATATTCAGACATTGATGCACACAAAATATTTGTATTTCAAGTCACAAAGACGTCTTTTTAGACAGATTATTGTAATAAAAAGATTTGAAATGCCGAGAATATAGACTGGTATGATTTAATGGGTTTATATTCAATATTGCAATACATACATACATTTAAATTAAACTCTATTAAACCGTATATATTAATAGTTCTCATGCTAAAACGTTCTTTCTGCATTATTGGGCGAGGGCAATGTGCGTTCTGTCGTCGCACCGTATCGAATTCCTTATGTTGTGTAAGGTCAGTGGTGTGAATTAAGTGTGCACGCTGTGTATGTTAGTATACGCATCATATCTTGAGTTATATTATATATTACATTCGAGCAAATGATCATCTGTCCGAAAAGTTTATTTGGCTAAAAAGCTTTTCGAACAATTTGAAAATTGACCCATATATGTTCATTTGTATTTCGGTTAAATGACAGACGAAATAGATTTCGGCCAATTATATATACTACATACAATATTATTTTTATTTCGATATTTTTTGGAATCATTACAATTATAGAAAATGGACGTCCACAAATTCACACCGCACGTTTTACCCGCAGCAAACATAGAGCATCGACTCCTTTAATAATTCACTATGCCGCAACGTGTTTGGTGTTTGTCCCCGAAACACACACACACACACACACTCACACAAGCACACCTGCACTCAGGTGTACACGTCCCAAATACGCAATTAATAACTCGAAGCGCGCACACATAATTTATGCCTTCTGTTTATTGGTCAAACAAGGTGCAATGAGGGCTGAATGCGGTGGGATGCTATATTCAATAAAACATATATACTGTAATGCGCAACACAAACACCACACGATGGTTTATGTAATGATTATATGTATATGTATTTCATATCATAATATGTATAAGTGGGAGTGGAGGATTATCTAGTGTGGGTGATTAATGTGTTTGTGTTCTATATATTGAAATATTGAATATGGTATTGATCTGCTTTATATTTGTATACTGGTTTGAATGTGAACTGCAAATTATTTAAGTCTTTGCGGACTAGTTTATTTGAAATAATATGATTTAGTCGGTCAGCAAAGTATTTTGTAATTTTGATTTTTTTTAAATTTTAATTCAAACAATTTGCATTTGGGCGTGATGAGCAATCGCAAACATTGTTATCATATAAGTGGAAATCTCTTGTATTAATAAATATTCTACACTGAACATTAAATCTGCATATATTGGCCATGAAAGATTCTTTGTTACAAATAAAATGTTAGAAAAATATTTTATAAACTGCCATTCTTTAGTAAATCATCCCACCCCAATCACCTTCGCCTCAAAATCACATATTCGCTTATATCAGCACTTAACAACA
The DNA here is from genome assembly GCA_027564075.1 of Bolitophila hybrida. Taxonomy (NCBI): domain Eukaryota; kingdom Metazoa; phylum Arthropoda; class Insecta; order Diptera; family Mycetophilidae; genus Bolitophila; species Bolitophila hybrida. Next base: position 3,014 of record JANSTU010036322.1, read on the forward strand.
AATAAATACATAAAGATCCCTCAATAACAAATTGTTAGTGTATATGTTTCTGTCTGTGTATATATGACCGCTCACGTATTTCCGTTAACTTAAGAGTCATGCTTCTACGCGCACGCTTTTGTCGATAAATCAATTTCACTTTGTTCGCATGACAAAGCTCAGTGAAAAGCTGAAAAGCTGCAAAACGAACCTTTTTTGTCGATTTATGAATATGTGAACGTGTATTTATGAATTGCGTTTAGATCCCTATTCTGCCTGTGCATGTGTGTGTGTGTGCGCGCGCGTAAAGCTTTATATTTGTGAGCTTGAACGCACGCACGCACAAATTGCACACATACACACACCCATAAACTCCAACATAATGTAATATATCCATAATATATATATGCGTAGGCGCACGCACGATGTACCCTTCAGTAAGATCGGAAACGTTTAATCCGTTCAACGCATTTTGTGAATATTGCCCTCTTTGATAAAGCCGCTCGCATTGCGCCGCTCTGAATAATCTTCAAAAACGCAGGCTTTTCTTGAATATTTGCTTAAATGTGTGCATATGCGCAAATAAATCACTTTCACGAGCAATTTAATAAATATTATGTATATATATATATATATCAAAATTGAGATTGCACCGTGTTATGAATAATGAAAATATTTTTATTTTTTTATTCTAAAAATAAATATAACACTTATAAAGATTTTTTATTTTTTTATAAGAATCAAAGAAGCTTTAGGAAAAACAACCTATGCTAATGGCGGATAGTACTCTATTAAATCTTTGTATATTTGTGTCATTTTTTAGTTGATTGTGGTTAGCAGCGATTGTACTAAAAGTAACAAGAAAAGGTCGGCTTAGGTGATTTGTAAATCTCATGTACCAAGGCTGCAGTATGGTTTTTGGTAGTACTGAGAATCAGAAACGTCCTCATTGTCCATCGTACCACCGTTTTTGCCATTCCTTTTTTGTGTTGTACAGCGAAATACTGCTCCAGCGAAATGCTCCAGCGAAATAGCTACTCCATTCCGGCTGCAGGCCAAAAATATATCTCTTAGTTCCACAGTGAAAACTGATGACCGAGATGTTAGTTGAAAAGACTGGTGGTTAGTTTCGTCAATAAATATTACAAGCCCGGTTTTTTACTCTATCCAACTGACTCTAAATAAAAGCATTGTGAAGATTTTATTTAAAGAAGAGGTTAAGATATTATACACAGTTCGATCAAACTCTCCTAAGAACCATAACTTTGCTTCTCGTAGCGCCATATTCACACATTTATAATACTTTGAAAGGTCTAGCATTTCTATACCAACCATAGAAAACTGATTAGATAAATATTGCAAAAAGTTATAACTGTTCTCGTATTAAACAAATAATCTCGCCGTCGTAAAAACATCATGGAACAAAGAGCTTATGTTCAATCGAATGGATCATTCAAGAGACATCATTAGCACCGTTGAAAGTAATCACCACTGCCTGAAGTCAGTTGTAACTGGTGACGAGACATGGTGCTTCCAATAAAATCAAAAAACAAAGCGACAAAGTTCTGAATTGAAAACTCATTCCAATCACCGTATCGACTCGAAAGGGGACTACTTTGAATAAACATTTATAATATTTGAAAAATATCAAACCATTATTAGTTGCCTGACCATTATTTTTTAATTTCTTCTGCACATCTTCGCTAATCGCTGGCATCTCTCAATTGGAAAGCCTTTTGAATTTTTGATCATAAATGATTTTTATTTGTAACTTTTTTTCTAACTCCGGCATTTTTAACGTCGTTCCATAGAATTTCTATATAGGATTTAAATCTGGAGATTGTGCTGGTCATGGCAGAACTAGAAGAATAGAGCCTTTTTGCTGTGTGTTTCGGAACATTATCCTGTTGAAATATGCGTTTAAGAGGCATATTCTCTTCAGCATAAGGTCTCATAAAAAGAACCAGAATCTCATCGACATAGATATGGTTTCAATCCAGTATATAGGACCAACACCACTATACCAGGAAAAGCAAGACCAAACTATTAATATTTCCGCCTCCATGTTAAATTGTTTTCTTGGTGTATTTAACATGGAATGAGTTGGTCTTATATCATAATTTCTGCCATCAGAGCCAAACAAATTCAATTTTGATGCATCGCTCCATAAAATATTTGTCCATTTGTTCAATCCATTGAGTCTATTCCAATGTATGTGGTCTTTACCAAAACTTATTTGATCATTTATGTTTTTCGCACTAAGGTTCTTTTCTTGCCAAGATTATTCTCTAACTGTCTTCTGCAAATTGTTTTGCAGATTATATCCACAGTAAGTTCAATTTTGACATCGTTGGAAGACTGAGAATGAGTCAAATAATGATCATCTTTTTAATCAGCCTATCAGTTCTAGGAATTGTTTTACGTGATCCTCGATTCTTTTCTTTTTGGAAGGTTTTAGGGAATTATATACATTATCCTCCTCTCGAGTTCATACCACAGATGCTTTATAGTATTAACATCGGTAGATTAACGTGCAGTTTTCATACAATGAGGTGTGATGTAAAGCACAAATAGTCTAATAGCATTAAAAGCAGAATGCGAAGCTTTTTATGTAAAAATATTTTTTTTTATTAGTCTAGATCGTAATGTTTAATTTTTTCGCATATTTAATTCGTTTTCTTTTATTTACAAAAAAAATTGCGTGCTACTCGCCCGTTATATTTTTTAAGCGTTCGCCGAATTGTAGATGGGGACACTGTTTTGCCTGTATCTACTTCAATTTTTGGAATATTAGGTCTTCGAATTTTTACTGATCATTTATCATAGACATTTAATATGCATTTTCTTCCAGATCGTGGAGCATTTTTATTTGTTTTGTGTATTGCAAACCTTTTAATTATATATTGTACTGTAGATTTTGCTCTGCCATCGATTCTTGATATCTCTGATAAATATTTCGTAGCATTATATAGAAGCCAAAATGTACCTTGTCTTTTTCTACAAGTTATAAAGAAGATCAATCAATTTCAGTATTTATATTTCCAGAAATAATGTTTTTGTTGTATTTTTAGTTTTTTTTCTCCTTTTGGTTACAATAAAGAATTTTTTTTTGTAATATTTTACACCAATTTTTTTTGATAACTTTGTCTTTTTGAGATTATCAATATTTCGGAAAATCCCGATAGTGGAGGTTGATATTTTCTCTTAATCCTTATCAATGTGATTCAAAATGGAGGTAATATAATCTAGAGGATTTATTGAGTTTCCATATAAATTCTCTGTATAACATAATACTCAAAAGCTCTAATAATTTTAGATTCAGTGCTGCTTAATTAAGATATGTATTCTAACTTTAGCCGATACAGTTATTGGATGCGAAATATGTTATCATTGTTACACACGCAGATGCATACTCTCTCGCATAGCGCAAATAAGGCGGCCAATGTTAATTGATTTCATAATCCTGCAATAAATATCCATAGACATAATGTAAATAGATCAATTAATAACACGTTCTATCCGGCTTGTGAATATTTCTCTATATCGACCGCATATCCACACATATATATATATATATATACAATTGTACATAAATAAAATGTCGGAGGGTTGCTTGGATCGCAAAGCACACTGTATTATGTATATACATATATATATTTATATAGGGGTAGCTCTTTGCGCACCGACCAGAAGATGAGCGCAGCTTTATTCTGGGCACACACATACACAAAACGCTCTAAGCTTACTGCATAATATTATAATGTTGTGTACATAATACATAATATAGAAGCAGACATTCACGACTATAATTGCAAGATTTAGTGCGTTGAGTATACACACAACTTTGTCGACTCCACAAATTGCCGTAAGCGGTATTTGTACGCAAACACACACACACACACACATGCACAAACAATAAGTGGCTCTGTTTGTGTGTGTGGTACGCTGGAGGCCTATATATGAGAAAACGGTGGCTCCTCGAATATAAATGTATACATGGAGAGCAGTGTCCTCGACTTATATATTACTTTCGGCTATCATTATTCATCTGTTCCGAAATTGTTGTCATCCCCATTCCTGGCCAACTTTGTTTGTACAGCTGAGTTTCAAGTAATTGTGTAAAGCTCGCGTACCCACAAATCGCAATTACGGTTCTTTAGCAAAGGATTTTGTGCCAGCTTAAATTTGTTAACTGTGTGCGAGTGTGCGGACACAGTATACACTGTCCTTCCTCCCTTCTGTGTTTTACCGAATGCCGCATTTTGTCCTATATGTATGGTGGTCTGCGGTAGGCATATTAGGCTGTATTGCATATTAATTTTAACGGTGAAAATTTAAATGAATAAGCTAAGCACAAGCCGCGCATCAATCAGATTTAGGGTTTGGACAACGGAAGGCGAGTGAAACGGAGAATACAAGGTGTGAATGATCGATGTGATATATGACCGTGGAGGTGCTAAGCTATGAGCGACTATATACTCGTTAGTTTTTGGATTATATTTTTTTATTTTTGTGTCTTTGATTAACCCTATTCTGTTACGTGTATTTTACTATTTAGTTTCTTGTTCTAAAATTGTATGAATTGTATGTACTTGTATAACTAGAACATATGCAAAAACTTGAGAGGCTCGGATAGAAATCGAAAGTCCGATATATAAAGTTCAGTGTAATTTCTTGATGGCGCAATGTCCGTGATATTCTACCAGAAATATCGCTGATATTTTTTAGTAGAATCGGTGATATTCTTTTAGAAGAATCGGTAATATTCTATTTGAAAAATCGGTGCTATTCTACTAGAATCGGTGATATTCTACTGGAAGATTCGGTGATATTCTACTAGTTGAATCGGTGATATTCTACTAGTAAAATCGCAAATTTTCTACTAGTGGAAACTCTGATATTCTTCTAGCAAAATCGAAAGATATTTTTTAGAACTGTTTATATTCTCCTTGTAGAATCGGTAATAGTGTAATAGTTGAATAAGTGTTGGACGCAGTGGACTAGGTTACTGCTTCATAACTCAGAGGCCGTAAGTTCGAACCTATAATGTCATCATCATTTTTTTAACTAGAATTAACGATATTCTACTTATAGAATCGGTTTTCTACCGTAAACACCTCATATCAATGAAATAACTACAATTTAATTCCAAAAATCAGTTGAATTTAACGAAATCTGTGAGGTGATATTTCTTACGACCAATTTTACTATAATTTCATCGAAGTGAAATAAACTTCAGTAACCAAGTTAATTCCACTTTGAATTCAATAATTGGTGACATCGTGCATATATCGCAAAAGTCTAATATGCCGTTTACGTAATACACATTACACTTAAACCACCCTATTCTCCCCCCTTTGCCGTGTGCCCTATATACAGATTTCCTTCTGTGATTAATTCCCTTACAGACAAAAACAATGCACTATTAATTATACTATATTTATACAATCGATTGATCGAATTCATCAATTATGTTAATTAATTTCTCCATGTTCCAAGTAGTGTTCAACAATATATAAACACCAAGATTTACTGCATTTGCTTATTGTCGATCTAAAAGTTACACCGTAAATCTCTATAAGTTTATGTGCAAGCTTTATAGCTTTACACACAGCCACGCATACATATATATACAGCTATACACACTCAGAAACACTTAATATGTCAGCTTGATATGTGTGTATCCGTGTGTGTATATATATCCAGTGGATTATATAGTTTGTGACGACATCGGTGTAACAACAGCGCGTCTTTTGTCTCAAAGTCACATCAACATTATTACGGCTAATATAAGGGATGAGCGAGCGAGCGAGAGGGTCTACTTGTTACAGCTATATAATATCGATAGATGTACGGTATTTTCTACGATAATATAGAAAGTAATTATTATTTTAAGCTCATAGCATAATATAAACTTGCATAATGGGGAATTTAAGACCCTTTATCTATGTATATTTACATTAAGTGAATGAGGGTGTGTTTTCCGAAGATACGAAGGCATTTGTAAGAAAATAATTATAGAAAAACATGAGGAAGGTACGTACTCGTATAATAAAGTGCTTTGATTGCGAGATTAAATATATAATATTATATAAATTGTTTTATAGTTATATATAATATATCTGCTTTTAATTTCTGCAAATTTTCTAGGTACACTTTAGTCTTGACTATAGCTTGAAAGCCTTTGTCTAACAATCACTTATTCACTCAAACACACACAAACACTCATCAAACTGATGGATCTATTTCCCAACATAAATCCCTAGGATCACACACAAAAACGTCCCCGTCAGTTTTAGCACACATACACACGCACACAACCGTCATTAATTCATGAAAACGCCAACAAATCTAATAAAACACTCTGGGCGAATAATCGACTTCAAGTCACCGCGGCGCGGCCACAATAATTTGCACACATAATAATATTCGTAAAAGCCTTCTCCGTGGCTGCCACTCTAAACAGCGATAGCCCGAACTCACACACACTCACACGCATACAAAACGTCTATTTTGATAAGGGTTTTCTTTTTTACTATAAAAAGAAGCGTACGCTTTAAGCATAACCAAGCGCCAGCAACAACAACAAAAAGTGCGTCATGTTCTTTTTCTCTCATTTTCCGCGCCAATGCGGCTGCTTGTTTGTAAGTGTGCGTGTGTGTGTTGAGTTATACTTAAAATAGAATCCTTTGTGCGCTGTATATTTTTTCTCAATTATTTTGCATTGTTTGCACCCTTAATTCGGGTGAGTTGAGACTTTCGTTTTTTTTGTTGGACGGTTGAAATTTTTCTGCAATTACTATGATTGATTTCGGTTGAAAAATGGGGTTTTAACCGAATAGAGGAAAATTCTTTTTCTATTAACTTTTTATTTAGACATTTTCCGAAAATCTTTTTACTATATTCTGTATATGCGGGTTTATATGAGTATGCGTGTATGAGCAATAGCGACCATCGTAGTGCAACTTCATGCTTAATGTACTATACTCATGTGCAATACACACATATACTCGAGTGCTTCAGAGCGTATAAATAAGATCAAAGAGGTGATATGCACATGAATGAGTTTTCTGCGAGTGTATTACTCTGGAAAACTATTTCGTTTTTATTGGTTAGATTTTATTCAAAGTAAAACTCGAAAGATTGTATTGAGTTTTCAGGTATAGTCCAAAATTAAATATATATGATTTAAGTTTGATGGAATTGGGGTAGGAAAAGCAAAGATTTTATTAAAAAATATTTTATGTAGACGGGAGAAGTTCCGTTGCAATACAAATTTATTTATTTAATAATTTGTTGTTACAAAAAATAAAATATTTGTATTTTAATATATATTAAATATTAAAAATACAAATTAAATTAAAATTAAAACTAAATCAAATTTACTTCATCTTCAAAAACGATGATGCCGTGTCGCCGCAACTGTTCGTTTGTCGAAAAAAATATATTTTTATCTTGTTTGAGCGAAATATACGTACCGCTTCTAATTCCAAATTCAGAAGTTCCATATTCAATTTCAAAAACTCTCGCGATGCGAATTCTTCTGGCATGATTCGTAGACTCGAAGCAACATTTTCGCCAAATGAAACAAATTTGTCTTTCTATGTGATTTGTACAGAAGCGTATTCGAGTTCGGTGACAACGCTTCCCGTTTCATTTGAATCATACCTTTGCCTTGCCTGTCGAACGTGACGAACTTGCTACTGATGAAGTTCTTGATGTTGTTTGACTATCATAATCAAGCATCAATGATGATTCAGCTTGCGATTCGTTAACAGATCCAATACATTCATTTAGGACATTCAGGGCATTGTATACGCTGACGATGCTTGCTTTTTGGCACATCGTCACGAAGATGTCGACTCAATGCTGCAGAATCTTGCAATTTCTGCAATCCTAGTCGGCCTTCGGATCGAGGCAAAGATGACGAAGGAAATGCGACTTAACATAAGCGAACGGGTGCAGCCCATCCAACTCAACAGTGAATTCGTTGAGATTGTTTTGTAATTATGTTACCTCGGAATCTTGATAACTGTTGATGGAGGCACAGACATTGACATTTGTGCCCAATTCATCAAAGCCCGCTCAGTCTGCGATGCTCAGCGTCGTCTGGCACTCCACTCAGCTGTCAAACCGAACGAAGCTGAGACTGTTCGACTCCAATGTCAAATCGGTCCTTTCTACGGTTGCGAGACTTAGAAAGTGACTTCTGACCGGGAAACTGCCTGCAAACTTTTGTCAACTGCTGCAGGAAGCTCAAACGAACTGGACGGCGATAAAAGCTTTTGCCGCCAACCGCGTCAAAATGCTTTTCCACAGCGGCAATAAACATCAAAACATATTCGTCAGTCCAATCCACTGCTATATTTCGTCTGCCGCAGGCAGGATAGTACTGGGCAATGGACATTGCGTCTCCTATCCCAGTAACATCCGCTGAGGAGTGACGACCT
>JANSTU010036333.1:0-11441 GCA_027564075.1 Bolitophila hybrida
ATAGTGTATACTATATATTGCATTTTGTGTGCTTCTTCGCGTGTGGTGTGCAAGTTTAACGGATTTTTAAAACGTTATTATGTCATGTTGATTGTGGATTGAACATATAATATAATCAATAATTACAATGATCTCCAGTAGTCCGTAGTCCAATAAAATCTTGTAATTTAGAGATAAAGATAGATAGATAAAAAATCTCGTTTCAGAAATAAAATATGTTAACATTTAGACTGATAGTTTGTTTGTTGAGATGAATATAAATGGTCTTAAATGATTTTAAAAGAACAGTCAATGCACCAAAAAATGATCTTCTTAAAATAAAAACTATCACGCAGGTCAATGTGCTCGTTGCAAGCCAATTTTGTCTACATCCTATAGGCCTGAAGAGATTCGAGAATTTACATTCTCATTGCTCTTCAATTCAGTGATGATTTCCTAATTGTGTTAAATAGAATGATATTTATAAGATTGTCGATATTTTACAAATTAATTTCAAATACTATTGTGTGTGTTTTTTTAACTGAATTACGTTTTATGCAGGCCTATTAAAATAAAAAATACAAAAATGTATATATATATATAATTAATGTAATAGTGTTCGCAACTCGAAACAATATAAACAAATTAAGAAAAACATTAAAAAAAGCATTAACAGCGTTAAGCGTTAATGACGACTTTCAATCAGTATTAAATATATTAAAAACAATGGGAGTGAGTATGATAAATTTATTTATAACATGAAAATCAGTTTTTCTCGAAACTGCACTTTTGAAAGCTTTAACTCGCAAATTGATGAATCTTTCATTCTTACTTTGCTCATATTCTCATATTACATATCTGACTAAATAAAGATTTAAAAAACTGTTAATTGTATCAAAAAGGGTGATCGAAGAGAAAGTGAAAAAAAAACAAATCTGAATATTTCGTTGTTTTTTTATATAAATAATCTTTTTAATAGTCTACACTATATTTTTTCATGTGCACCGATATGTATATTATTTACTATGACAAGACGGCGGAGATGGTCGATCAAAATATTTTTTAGAAACGTCAGCATTGACATTCTCATAAAAGCCAATTCTCCATTTCACTAATTCAGTATTAAAAAAGCATCATAAATATTTATATATATCGAAATGTATTGTTTTAAAAAATATACAAATTTTAGTAAACATTTTGGGAGAAATTCTAAACTACTAAATTTAATTTATATTTAATTTTTATTTATTTTGTACTCAACAATATTAACAAATTAATATATTGATTACAATGGTATGATATACACAGAACTAGGTAAATAATTTTAACAATATAACATACTAATAGCAAATAATAACATAGTTATTGTAAAAAAAATAGTAAAATTACATAGTATTTAATACATATTTGTGTGCAAGTATCTAATAGATAAATAATTTTATATGCGATGGAAAAGGAATTGGTATCGTCCATCTTCTTTTATTGATTCACAAGATGGCTCTTCTTTGACCAGTTTTCCAAAGATCATCACATCTATAGCGAAAAACAGAAAAGAACTGCAAATGTGTAACCACATATGCGACTCAAATGCTTGCTCAAATGGTTTATTTGTTTGTTTTTTTTTTGTATTCTAAGTTTTGTGTTTTAAATGTTTACCCAAATGTCCTTTTAAAATGTTTTTTTCAAATACTCACTCAAATGTTTTTTTTCTTTCTTTTTCTTTATTCTTTTCCTTTTTTTGTTTATGCATACGTTGGACCAGAAATAAAGAAATAAATATGAGAGAAAGTAAAATGATTTGATATTGTAGGTATTTACTTTATGATCTAAAAAGTTGATAAATATATCGAATTGAAGGTATTATTTTTATATAATCTTTTAATTTGAATAGGAAGTGATTTCCATATATTAATTACACGTATGAAGAATGAATAATTAAATGATGATATACGTCTAGCTGGACTAATAACTTTTAAAATTAAAATTAAATTAAAAAATTAAAAAAATTTAAATTAAAATTAGCAAAGTTCAGTTTTATGTAAAGATAGTCTGGATTTTTCAATACAATAAGTTTAAATAGTGCTGAACACAATCTAAAATCATAATATTGGAACAAAAAACAACCAAGTATACAGTTTTCATAAACTGTAACATTATCCATTATACATGCATTAAAAGCTACTCAACCAATTATAATAAAGGGATTCGTATTGCATGTATTTATATATTGAATTTAAATCATAAACATTTAATAATAATACTTGATGGTTTTGATCTATCAACAAATTCATTTATATAATTTATAGATAATAATGAATAATTTAATATATACACATATATTATATATAAAAAGTATTAGTATTTCATTTATATTTATCGTATATATATAACACATATACATATATGAAAATATGTTATATATTTATGTATATATGAGTAATGAATAACGAGTATACATGTGGCAAGACCAAATCGAATAATAACATAATCATTAACTTTTTAATTTACTACAGTCAGTATACACGCAGATTCATATTATGTATATATAATTATAGTATATGTTCGGTATCATAAATTCAAATGTTGTACATAACACAATATATTGATACATCCTTCAAATTCGTCATAGTATATATCCGATTTATACGTACGTGTAATCGCATATCGTATATGAACGTATTCCAAAACAACAACCGGGTGATTGAAATCACTAGAAAGAAAATATTATTTCTTAAAGTACATGCATGCAATATATGTCAATTAATACATGCATAGATAAAACATTTATTTGCTTATTATTATATATTAAAATTGTCACCCTATTTCCAGGTTAGCGTACAAGTGCATAAAATATACCGATAGCACGGAATGTGCATACGACGAAGAGCATAAAATGTCTGAGCAAACCTTTCCCAGACGAGGGAGTGGTTTGAACGCAGGCGCAAGTTCAAAGCTTTTTGTATGTGTGTATAAATATGTCTGCACGCGATTTTCATCGTGAATTTGAATTTGTTTTTTTCATTTTCTTCAAAAATATGTGACATCATTATCATAATCCAAAAGCAGCAGTCACAATGCTACGATTAAAAAGTATTCATTTATGATAAAAGTACTCAATATACTACAAAAATACTAACTTTTCATTGATAGAAAAAATATATCCACCCCAGGTAAAAGTTGATCCAAATATATTTTTGTTTACTAAATATTAAATATTTCAAGGTCAAATATATGGATTGTTTGGATCATCTATCCATTATATCCGAAAATAAATACCTGCTTAAGGACCGTTGAAAAGATTCGGCGACGTGAATAGTGAATTCAGTTCCCATAATAATGCCTTTGCTCAAACTCCCGATCGACATAGTGCAGAAAGTCATTGTTTCAGATTCTTTAAATCTTCTTCACCTCTCAATCAGAAGAAGATTACTTGAAGCATAAAAGGTTGGTCATGATGGTGCAAATGGTCCAATCCAAATGACAAGCATTTTAAATAAAATTAAATTACCTATGGAGATTCACCAGACACAAAGAGGCCTTGTGTTTTGACTCATTGTAAAGCATCTGAATGTGCAGTATTTTTGAACTATGTCGGAATCATTTTGCTCAAAAATATATTAGTGAATGAACATTATGACCATTTTTTGCGACTTTTCCGTGCGAAAATTATTTGTTCTTCGAATTATTTTTGACGTTTCCATCCAGGTGCTCATCATTTGTTTAAAATTATAAAGTCATTGAGATCTGGTCGGTTGCCTTTAGTGCAAATGATTAATCGATTGAGCGAAATGAGTTTTTGTAAAAGCAATGAAAGAAGACGGATCTAAATTCCCGTACATTGAAATACGCGATGGATTCACATTAACAAAAAAAATTGTAAACAAATGGTTACTGATTACAGTGAAATGAATGGCTTCCGATTAATAGAATTTGGTTGTTAGTTTTATCAGCCGTTGCTTTCTATTGAAATTTACGTATTTCAAAAAAATACATCTCCACCAATTTTGCTGAATGAAAAATGTATAACAGTAACGTAATTTTATGTAAATTTATAACCATAACCATATTAGAGGAAGCCATTTTCGTGCCGTTACATCATACTTTCCTAGAAAATGAAGAATTCTAATTTTTATCTATTTATACAAATACCTTTATCAAATTTCAAGCATCCATTCAATTTGCATAAAAATGTGGACCGAATGTAAACCAAATGAAGATCGATTGCAGAGAGTAGTCAAATTCTATCTGCATATTTTCAGGTCTACCGAAAATCAATTGCAGAAGGCTATTTATTTCATATGAAACATACAAAATGTATAGACCGAATGTAGACCCAATGAAAATCGATTTCAAATCAAAATGCAGGACGCTATAGGTCTTCATATGAAATAAACAAATATACAGTATAAAATCGTATCTCCCATAGGTCAGTTGTTAAGACGACGTGCTACGGATCCAAATGTCGCTGATTCAAATCCCGGTGGAAACAAAATATTTATAAAATATTTATAGAACTCAATTGAAATTAAACATTTAACAAATATTTACTCAAACATATCAAAATGGTATGCATGCAAATGACAATTTGCTGATAGAATTTGACAACTCTCTGGAATCGATATTCATTTGGTTTACATTCGGTCTCTCTCAGACTGAAAATAGAATGACATTTAATGCAATTTTGACAGTTCACATTCCCAATTTACAAACGACTGATATGAATGGTAAACTACAACACACCAACACATCTGAAGACTAATTGCTAACTCTACTGCAATGACAGACGAAATGAAGAGCTATTGAAAACCAATCTGCAAATGACCTACCATGTGAAGACTATAATTGCAAACCCGACTGCAGAAATAAAAACAAGAAGCAGGGGATTTGCAGATTGCTCTGCAGATGTAGGTGAATATGCACAAATTATTTGCAGATAAATGTTACTTGGGATTAGTATGTCTTATAATCCCTCTTTGTCCTTCCGTCATCTATAGTATCAGCACGCAAACCTTACGTCCTGAAAGTTCTGAATTTGTTAAGTTAGCAATGAAATGAAACAAATAATTACGGCGTTCCGGAATTTCATAAAAAAAACTTTTCGGACAAAGTTTTACCTGATCAAAATTAAAATGTCAAATTTTAACATGACTGTTTTGAAAAGCAAGCTTTTTTTTACAGGTTGTTATAACGCTGAAATATAGCAATATACTTTAAATGACAATTAAAGCCGCTCCTGGATCCTATTTGACTTCGATGAACCTGACTGAGACTTGACGAAAGAGTTCTTAAAAATTGAGCTGATATGATCACACTTTGACGGTTAACGTTTATACATGTAAACATAAAACCAGCGAACAAATTGTATCAACATTATCCAGCTCCTATAAAAGATCGTCCAGAAAAAGCAAATATATTATTAATTTTAAAATGACTACACTATATTTTAAAAGGCAATTTTATTATATGCCATAAGCTTACTTTAGTTTCAGTTATTTATTCACATATTAGTGAATTCAAAACTAGTTACAGACAAGAAATGTTTCAGAATGAATAAAAAATATGATAAACTCTTTGTATAAAGCTTAAGAAAAATCTGTCTGTTAAAATTTACACTTGAAGCAATGATTAAGAATACGCAAATCCTTCTGTTTTTTTTTTAATTTTAAATTAACTCATATCTATCTAGATAAGGTCTCTAAGAATCGTTTTCGATCTATCTGAAAATTTCTTAAACTGTTGCTTTTAGACAAGAATCCGAGACTATTGTCTAAAAAATACTTATACCCTGAACACTGCCCTTGCGATACGTTCAAGGGCTCACACGCCCCCTGCCACCCACATAAAAGCTTTTACAATTACAGTATTATTATAATTATTTAACAAGAAACTGTGCGTGTTTAATTTTTATTATTTCTACAGACAATTTAATTTATATGTATTAAATTTGGGCAATTTATATATACTTGATCCTGCCAAGCTAGAACGCTAGTTTTGGTATTGTTGGCTAATGTTCTGTGTGAACGGCTATAGAGAGAAAGTAGCCGCTAGAAAATTATATTATTATTATATTATTATATTATATATAAATTATATTATAATATATAATATTATATTCAATGTTAGTGTAGAATTTTTTGCGAAATCATGCGCATTTTCAATGATCGGCCTCTTTACTAGGTGTAAAGAGGTGTAAACATTTTTCAGTTTTTTCCTTTCACATTTAGCACTAGGCTTTAATAATTATAATTTGTTAGCATTTATCTAGCTTATTTTTTTTAAATCCGATCGATCGTTCTCATACTTCTACTTGTTCTCATGATTTCGAATCCTCTAAGGATTTATTTTAACCTGTAAAAAGTAATTTACATTTAAAAACAACGAAAACTGTAAAAATACAACAATGTATATTTTAAAATCGCTGAATTGCAATTATCTACACTAATGAGAATATGCCCATTTCAATACATCATTGGATTCATAATTACAATGTACTTTCAACACGAGTCGTGTATCCCTGACCTCGTGTGTGCATTTTTTTTATTATTCCTCATTTCAAATATATCTCCTTGGGCATAATTTATTGATCTTGGCCGTTTCGTTACATTGTATAAAAACTCCTTTGTGTGATAAATACACCTTTCTGAAAGAATGGCAAAAAGGGCCAATCGCCGGTGTGAATATGACTGGTGAAACGGATTATTTGAATGTTAATCTATAGAATGACTTCGCGGGCTGTGCTATATAATATGTATATTGTGTTTACGATTCACTCACAAAAAAACTATACCTAATTAATAAAACATTACTGTGAATGCAATGCTGAACAAGCTTTATGCTTCCAATTCCCTTTTATGATATTTTTGTAATTACAATGTCGTATCTCGATCTGCCTGCAAGCATAATATACTTGAGCGATGCAACTGAGCATAAATATATATGATTATATAAATAATGTGTTCATATGTGAGGGTATTTATAGCAACAAAAACCACCACCGCAATTGCACGCTTTAAAATACAGAGTCTTTCTCAAGAACATTAAATGCAGTGTATATTTATTAATACATTAAACAGTCACAAAAAGTGGTAGGTACTCAAAAATTGGTAAAATCAATTAATCGTATATTTATGAAACGATCTGATTTGTACAAACAGAAAAGAGAGATCACTTTTTGTATGATTAACGTCCTCGTTTAGCAGTTTCGTTTAGTATGCAGAACACACACCGATATAAATTACAAATCATTATTATTCAGAATAATTCCTTGTTAAAGCTTTGGCAAATCACATTCTTTAAGCGTCTTCTAGGCTTCTAGCCGCAGCATTGTCTGCTCTACGTTGTACAAGTATGTGCGTATCCGCAAACATGTTCTGATCATTGTTTTCATCGGTCAGGTTTGATGGTATTTAAAGTAAAACACATACCGACATGCACACACACACACTTAGTCATATGGTAGTTATATACAAAAGCTACATCATCCATATTGCCTTTTAAGAAAATAGCTGAGACCGGGCAAAATATTCACATGATCTGTTGTGCATTTTATTTTTGTCGCGATGCTCAGAAAAAGAAGTTTTCCTTGTATCTTACGCACGCTGTGATTCAGGTTCGGCAGACAAGCGCAAACTTTGTATATAAGTAGATCCATGGCCTGTTCCACCGAATGGCACATACGAGTAGTATTCATGTTAAAAATGGGTATGTTTACATTTTCCCTAGGTGTCTCGTCTGTGCGACATGTTATTATAATAGTTCGCATAGTTCGATTGTACACAATGTAACGTTACTATTTTTAGATATGTTTAGTTTTAATATTCCTTGTGAAACAGGATCGGAATGCCGTTGTATGTCTGCACGGTGTCTGTATGTGCGCAATCATCTCAGCAAAAATTACTCGGAAATGTTTTTTTTTTGTTCAAGCGATTGTACAATTTTCATTTGATGATATGTGTTGAGCTAAATTATTATCTTACAATGGATACATATGTATTTTAAATCGATCATATTTAGTGGTAACTCTGAAGCAATATTTCTGTTCTAATAGTCACATTAACATTGATTTATAGCGGATTTTGTGTATGTATTTTTAATAATTAGCTACAATGAAAGCAAATTGAAAAGTTACCTATATTTAAAGTAAATTAGCAATAATTAAAGCTAGCAAAATAGAAAAAAAATATAAAACTCAAACAATATTTTTTTTTATATGGTTTTGTAATCATATTTTCAACACATACAAATATTAAATCTAATTTGGACTAGCGTAACAAAAATCAATAGATCAATAGACTTCTTATAAAATTCCACTATACAGCTGCACAAAACATCTATTACAACTACGTAGTTGTAATAGAGGTTTTGTAAATAAGTTTTTATATCAAATATTTCTGTCACCTTTGCATGTATGTTGGCTGAAAAGTTCGTTGGATAACAAAGAAAACATAAGTTAAATAAAATTTGGTCATACAATATTTATAGTACGATTGGTCTTTGGCCTCAAAATAGGCTTGAGTTTCGGCAATTACATCTTCATCGGCGATAAATTTATTTACTGCGAGCATTCTCTTGAGGTCTGAGAACAGGAAAACGTCGCTGGGCCAGATTTGGAGAATACGGTGGAGGCGGAAGCAATTCGAATCGCAATTCATGCAATTTTGCCATCGTTTTCATTGATTTTGTGACACGGTGCATTGTCTTGATGAAACATCACTTTCTCCTTCTTCAAATGAGGCCGTTTTTCCTCGGTTTCGTCTTTCAAACGCTCCAATAACCCTACATAATAGTTGCAGTTGGTCGTTTTTCCCTTTTTAAGATAGTCGATGAATATATACCACTTGCATCCCAAAATACTGATGCCATAACCTTGGTTGGTTAAAAATGCATGTAAACAAATTTATTCATTTTAACTATACAAAATAGTTGAGAAAGGAATTCATCATTATTTCCAGCTGGAAAGTACAAAATTGTATAAGGAAGAAAATAATAATAATAATAATAATAATAATAGCCCTTGCGGCAAATTATCTGTTCGATTGGAAAGCTTTTTTACTGAAGACATGTCACATCAATAAGCAAACATCAAAGTGAAAGTAAGAGCAGTTTGTGGGGAGTGTAAAAAGGGTGTCTAGTATCAAATGAAAGGCGTTTAAAATACGTATGAAGAAAAAAAGTTGTATAAAATCGACCAAGAGAGAGAGAGAGAGACAGAGCCTTCGTAAGCTTCGCTTATCAGGCCATGCGCTTGGCAGCGTGCTTCGGATATGAATACTCTTTCATCATTCAAACACGATAATGATCCATTACCAATTGACGTTTCATCAGCTTTCAAGCCCATTTATGAAGAACTCAGCAAGGTAGAGCTTTTGGATCGGAAGTTTGAACCAGTTAAATTTAAAAATCACTCCAAAAATACTTCCTGCTGGTTCAAATATAGTCGAGATTGCTGCATTTGTCGCTGCTGTGACTTTCAACGAAGGGATTTCAGCTTTATTACTTTCTATGCACGGAATGAATTTAAAACTGAGACTCGAGAAGCAATAATTCGCCACAGGCAAGAGCGGTTGTCAAAATTACTCAATAAGTTATTGTTTGTTTAAATTCTGCACACTTCTTCAAAATAACATTATCTTGTGCTTGAACGAAAGATTTTAATTTTTTTTTGTTTAACTCAGCCAAAAATTCGAATTTTGAATTTCTATTTTTTCTTCGTTCAAGCACGAGCTATAACGCATCTACTAACATAAAATCATTGTTTTTTATTTTCATATGAATCTGTCATGAGTTATCTTGACAACGCCGAGAGAACTTGTTTCTGGGGAGTCACAGGAAATGGGGTTCTGACAGCTGTATTTTCAAAATGTGATATCTACCATATAAACATTCCTCACACGTAAAATCCTCATCAATGAATTCAATCACCTTATTTCGCAAATGCGTTTTACATGTACGATATTTTTTTTTGCTTAATCATGCCATGTATTCAATGATACCTTTTTGATTGCCACACTTGCACTATTAGATGCTTCGCCAATCTTGAAAAGCATTTGACAGCTGTTTCTTGCGAAATCCCATTGCAGCGACAACTAATATCCATGATCCATTGCTTTTCCCGATTATGGTCAATTGAACCAGAGTCCAGCACCATACCTTCTTGTCACTATCAGACATCGATAAATGTCAAACAAAGCGTCATGCTCTTTCATTATTATAGATAAATTCTTATCCAAAACATTTTGCTTTTATATTAAAATTGATTTTAAATAAAGATATTAACTTATTTAGCTAGATTATTTGAGTAGATATACGTCACGAGATACATCCTTAACAAATTTACCAAATTTTATCAGAAACTTTTCAAGAATTTATATTTAATTTTGCTGTTAAAGTAATGGCAATATTGCCATTTGCATGGCTGACTGTTCATCAGAAACAAGGTACAGCAAATATAAAAAGTGTCAAAAAAGTGTTGCAGGCGCGTAGTGCAACGACACCTTGCGAAAATACCGTAAGACTTTTTTGACTAGTTGTATTCATCGCATCGGGTCATGCTATAGCTTGTTGGAAAGGTTTTAACGCGCTTGACAGTTTGTTGTTGTCTGGTTCAGTCGTTCGTGAGTTATTTTTATGTTTTTGGTTCGTGGTGTGTTGTGGAGGTAATGCATTAATTGTTGCACAATCTCCATAAGTTTCGAAAGAAAAGTTTCAATATCATCATTCGACGCTTTTGTAAAACTACAATATGTTTGTTGTAAAAATAATGTGTTTGATCTGCTCATAAGTACTTTTGTTGTCCAAATCGTAGCAGCAGTATCCCAATTGTTTACTACAAGTCATTGATATTGCACATCGAGCCCTGACATCATATTGTTGCAGTGTCAATAATGCAAATTAAGTATTTTACTGTTTTGAACATTATCTGGAAGTTGCTGAATACCATTTGTATTGATCAGATGAAACTAGAATCTTCTGTTGAACCGTTTAAAAATGTGTCGCAGATGAATTCAGTTTTGTTCGGAATTTTCCACACATAGCTAATAGTATACATTTCGCGAACAAACCAATGAAGAATATTTTTGACAGCATTTGTGAAAGTGTGTGTATGTTTTGAACACATTTTATGTGTATGCGTGTGTTCGCGCCACGTTATATCGATCAATCGCAGTCAATTTAAAACTTAAATCTGTGTTTTATTTTATTTAATTATTTTTTTTGTTTGTTTTTCTCGTTTAATTACTATATATAATAAAAATGGTTATTTGTTGTGTGCCAAAATGCAGGAATATCATATCATACGCCTCTTAAATTGTATTATTCATATGTAAACCACTCTTTGAACATATGACAGTTTGGTTTACACATGTGAAAAACATGACAGATTGGTTTACATATACAGGGTGGGGCAACATAACCCCCCGATTTTGTAACGCAATAAATAAAAAAGTATTAGAGATATTTGTTTA
>JANSTU010036344.1:0-11441 GCA_027564075.1 Bolitophila hybrida
TGCGCAAAGTAAAAGAGAATCCGAGAATAAGTGCACCAATAATTAAAACTGAGCTTGAGGTGTTTAATGGAAAAGTCTTCCACGTAGAAACTGTCGTAAGAGCTATTCGAGAATGTGGATACAATGGAAAAAGCCGTTTGTTAATGACATAAATAAGAAAAAAATGAACTTTGCAAAACTGTACCAAACCAAAGAAGCTTTCTTTTGGCACGGTGTAATTTTTTCGGACGAAAGCAAATTAACATTTTGGAAATGATGGCAGGATTAAATGTATGGAGAAAACCAAATGAGGAATTGAAAATTCAAAATTTAAGGCCGACAGTGAAACATAAATCCAGTTGAAAATCTTTGGAATGAATTTGATACGAGTGTTAGAAAACATCAAATTTCAAGTAAAACTGAATTGCAGAATATTTTAAAAGCCGAATGGTGCAAATTTGGAAGTGAATATACAAAAAAACTTCAATAATGGTAATCCTACTAAATATTAGTCTTATCCAAATTCAATATTTTATGTAAATTAAAAAAAACTGTCCGAATGTTAAAGTGGGGTATTTTTTAAAGTGTTTTGATTGTTGTTCTACTATTTTTTTTATTTTCAATATATAACCTAAAGTACCACCTCAGAAACGTAATTCATAGAAACGTGAAATAATTTTTTAAACATTGATTTAAAAGTATATTTTTATTGTAAACTAAAACTATAGAGATATAATGGAAAGGATTATAATGAAAGGAAACGGGCTTATAGCGGCACTACTCGCTTAAGGGAAAATACAAACACAACAAAAATATTGATAACACGTTATATATTATTATACATATATAATTAGACTCAAAAGTTAGAGATCGCACAATTTTTCCTTTATTAAAATTAATAACCATATTATTTATGGGCTCAAATTTGCAGTAGTTAGTACGATATGATCGACCACGTAGCAACTGATTATTACCTCTAAGCATTCGAGAGGGTACAGAGAATGCAACAATACTTGTTAGGAACATTTAGGTTGACATTAATGATATCGTACATAAAGAAGACAGAATTATTAAAACGCTTTCTCTTAAGTGTTTCTAAATCGATTAGACGTAGCCGGGAGATATATGATGGCAAATTTTGCTATTCAAAATCACGGAAAGCATATAAAAGGATTTTTTTCTGCAAGGATTCAATACGACTTTTCTGATTTGTATAGTTTGGTTGCCAGACAACATAAGCATATTCTAATTGAGATCTTACGTAAGAACAATAAATCGTTTTCAAGATTAGCGGATCTCTCATATTGGCGCAAAATATATATATTATTATATATAAAAAATGTTATTATATATTGAAATTGATTATTTTTGTTGTTTTATGAATCTATTATATTAAAATAAAAAAGTAATACTATTAAGATTTTAACTAGTTTTTTGTGTTTTTTGTTTTCAAAAGTACAAGTTCTGGATATTAGTAACAAAGTAAAGGAGATTCTAAACACTGTTTGCGAATACACTATTTTTGTTGTTGATCCTGGGATCGATCGATTATTTTATTTTTTTTTGATTCGATTCGACTTTCGGGTAAAATAGATTTTCTATTGTATTATTAATAATAATACTCGTAATACATTTTTTGGATTGTTTAAAACTTTTATATTCAATATAAAAATGCAATTCCTTCCAGAATAAATTCGGTAGTTAAACAGATTTTAGCTCTTGATTTGTCATTATATTAACTTTCAGAAATCCAAAAGAAAACTGTATTTTTAAATATTATTATAAATAAATATAATATATATAATATATATAATATAATATAATATAATAAAATAAATAAATATTATTACATATAAATAAAACAAATATTTTAAAGAATATATTTAGCAAAAAAAGTAATTATGCGAGTTGCACAATTCAGATAAAACGTGATATCGAATTACCATACTATTTCTACAAAGTTAGAGTCATATACATTAACATATATTTATTTTCATATATTTGCGTTCAAATTTGGATTATATAAATAATATGGACGATATTTGCAAAACACCTGTCACGCTGTTGGTAATATCAAATCCACATGATATAACTGTTCGGCGACGAAAATAAATACTTCAAATAGAATATTATTTAAAGCAGCAATTTATGCGAATCGACAGATAATAAACATAAGCTCGCATCAGCGCCAAGCAAAACACATGCGATTTCGAGAGTGGCGCGCACTTATAATACTCGTTTTCGTTTGATATATATGCATATAAATGCAAACGCAGCTTATACACCGTTATAATATCCAAAACGGATATAATGCAAGCTAAATACACCAATGCATATACTCACATGAAATATTGCATACAATGTATAAATGTAGAAAATAGTTGCAATACATGAGTTTATGTCGTGTACTTTGTATATATGTATCAATCTCAAAAGCCTGGTTCGCCTGGCACAGATATAAATCAACGGTATGTGTCACCCTATGTCTATGTTTAAATGATTTAGGCTTATAGTGCTCGAGCTTAGCGGAGTTTCGCCTATTCGCTCTGACTCCCCTTTCCCGATCCCCCATTTCTCCTCAGCGTGGGTGGCAAATGTGTGTTTCGTATATAGTGAAAATCAGCTCGTCGTCCATTTGTATATGTTTCTATATGTGTGTTTGTGTGTGTGTTTATGTTTGTGCGTTTTTTCTGACATTTTCGTAGCATTTTTTTTTTGTGAGTGCTTCGGTGAGCGCAACCATTTTCATTTTCCTACTGTTTTTTTATTATTTTGTTTTTATTTTCACATACTATGTGTGAGTGTGTGTAGGTGTACACCTCCTGTATACGTATGTATATGGGTGTATGTTGTTGCTGCGATTTTATTGTGTTTTTTGCAACGAGTGCGCTATTTACGCGACTCCTAGTCTGCATCCAATGTTCGCGAGCTGCACTATAGAATATACAACATGATCACACTCACCCTTATTCACATACACTCATGTACATATAATATACATGTTTTTTTTATTTTTGGTATATACATTTTTCTATGTGTGTATGGTTTTTGAATCTCTAAAAAATGCACGAGCGACGTTTTTTTTCGCTTCATTTTTCACAATTTTTATATCGCGCACAAAATGTGTTGTTGTTGTTGCAATGGCTGACGTACGCATTCGTAATATACAACTAAAACAAAAAAAAATGTATTATATGAATGCATTTTTTGTGTGCAAGTTATGTTCGGTGCGCTATTTCGTATGAGTGTGTGTGTACATTAATATTCCGTATCAGCTTATGGTGTTATTTTGTATATGCTATACGAATGCATATATTATGTTTTGTATTGTAGTGCATATATGATATACAGATGGAACACGAAATGACATAGCCCGTAGCGCCTGCACTTTTGAATGCATACTCACGAACTCATGTACACCGTTGCACATACTCATAGATATCGCGCGTGTTATGCATTTTAATGAGAGTGTATATACATACTGAGCGCACATAATATAGTTTTAGTATCTTTCAGGCGAAATTACATTTTTAATATTTAGCTAATGAGCATTTCATTAAATTTTTAGTGACATTTTTATTTATTTGTACTTGGGTTTTTTGGTCATATCAAAAATTGCATTTTAAATTATATACATTCACGTTTCATGTATTTTAAAAATGTGTAAAAAGGCTGTACAACTGGAAATGATCTCGGATGACTAATCTGCCAATTTTATAAAAAGTTGTAAAAATGGCTAATTTGAAATCCTAAAATCTTAAAACAACAATTAACACTTATTTGTGAGAAAAGAGATCAAGATAAGTTTTGATATAGTTTTTAGTTAGTTAGTTTTAAGTAAAGATTAAATTCACAGTAATTTGGACCCATTATGAGTCTATCCGATATTGGATCTCATTGGATCCCGTAATTCCTAGTGGGACATAGGGTCATTGTGCGATGCAGCACACCGGATTCATTGACCATTACGGGTTCACATAAGTGGTCAGGTCATGCTGGTGCTGTTTTTTGCAGTGCTACTCCTATTGGAGCTACTGTGCTCTAACTCTCACAACACATCCCCGATGGTTAGGAGTCTTAATTTTGCCCTGACGCGACTCTAACAAATGCAAATGCGCATATTTTTTGAGATATCTCTATGCACCGAGATTTATCTTGCAATTTATATTCGCAATCGTGAATCATCAACACCATCATACACTTATTGTTCTATACAGAGTGCGTGTGTATATGTTACTTTATGACATTAATGTTTCGTTATTCCAAACCAATAACCTATTTCAGGAATAGGCTATTAATATCAAGAGGAACCTACTGATTTAAAGTGCTACATTCGAAAAACACTTCGGTCTAAGACGCACTAACGTTGACATATATAATACTGTATTCTCCATGGAAAAAGTAGCGATTTTGAAGATCGCACTAGATATCCCTTGGCAAAATTAACCACACCTAAAGATCATCAAAAGCCTACAATAATCCCCAAATGCCAGAGGTGCGAAAATAAGACAAGGACCTAATCTGTCTACATTGAAGCTTTGTAAAGAGAACATTTGTACATTTGTGAGTTTGAGAAAAAGCTTTTCAGAGGAAGACTAGATTAACTAACGAGCTGGTTGTGTACCTTTTTCTTTTTTTTTTATGGCCAGTACAAATTACGGTCAATTACTTTGTCTCATTTTTGGGAGATGTGTTTGTAGGTCTTATAACATCAAAACTACTCCTCTAATCCTTTTGAAGTTTTAAAAACCCTGAACCCAAGTTACCTGAAGAAAGCGATTATCTAATGAAAGAACTTTGATTTGTTGATTTCAAATGATCCAGCAGCGAGTTATGAGAGGTACAACAATTAAAATATTACAAAATATTCTTCGAATGTTATACTTTAATATACTATTGGTTTAAATAAATCGATTTTAGCTGTGTCGTCAAAAGAAATTATACTTATCGAACAGATATTCGGATTTTCTTTTGAGATATATTTGTATTTTATATATTGTAACGTTTGGATGATTTAATAGCATTATTTAAAGTCATAAATAAAAAATAAAACAAAAAACGTTGTTAGAGTCATGTCAGGGCAAATTAAGACTCCAACCTTCCAACCTTTACAAAATTGAATGACAATTAAAAAATGTGATAGCACCAAAAAAATGTTCTTCCAATACAATAGAAAAATTGATATTTTTATTTAAAATTAAAAGTCAATAAATAATAAATTAATAAGAAATATTTCAAACAAATGACATCATATTTAAAAAAAAAATAAAGACAAAACAAACATATTGGTGCCAAAAAATGCGTGCCGATAATTACATTTTAGTACCAAAAACATTAAAATATGTTCTTTTTAATATATATCTCTTTCTAAGTTCTCACTTTTGAATTATTTGGAGTTTATTATTAAATTTTTATAATTTTAAGTTCTTTAAATTTCAATAGTAGATAAAAACTGTTATTGAATTAAGCTTTGATCGCTGCTTATATTATGAGCGCTATTTACGAGTATGTTGTTTTTAAAAATCTAATCGTCAAAATAATGTAATTAAATTGTGAAAATTATCTCGTCCGATTAATTTAATTATCTTTTCGACGTTGATTAATTCAACTACAGTAATTTTAATTTGCCTTTGGCGATAGAGCTCAACGACCATCAGTGTGTTTACCGATGAAATCTGTGTGTTTACCAAATTTAGTCGGTTCTGTAATTTGCTCAACGACAGCATTTGTGAACGTTCCCAAAAACATTGATAATGTGCAATTGTATATAATCTGATAATACGAAATCGAGAGTTCAACCATCTTTGGGGATATACTCGGTAAATTTCACATAATTTCACATTTAGGCGCCTAAAGGACTTTTTGTATCCCTCTTGTATTTTTACAATGCGAACTCACACACGGGTCGGGTCGAACGAGGACAAACAAAAATAAAATACTTCACTTCTCACTCCAAGAACTCCAAAAAATATGTTTGCATAATCGCATAAGTTTGGATAATCATCCGGTTAAATACTTTTGTTATAATATAATAAAAAAAGATAAAAGATGAAAAAGTTGAGTAATTTAGCAATAATTATTATTTATTAATAATTATTAATTATATATAATATATGAATAGAATAGTACTTTTAACACCAATATTTCATAAAGTTGGCTAACATTTAATTTTATAATGATTTGAACTAGTAAAATAAATAAAAAAAACATATTTTAGTTTATTATATTATTTATATACTTATACTTTTATATAAATGTAAAAATAAGCCGGCCTGAGCAAGATGCTGGAATTCGACGTAGACAAGAGCAAATGATACACCAGACTTCAACATTAGCTGAAAGCCCTTCACTTTATGTACGTGTAAGTTGAAAAAAACGGTATATCGGTATATTGACTGATAAATTAAAAAAACTTTACATTGTTACCACTGCTATGAAACTTTTTTAGACGTCTATAAATATTACTTAATAATGTAGTAAATATAGAAATAAATATATATTAACTGTGTTCTCAAAAAAATCGAAAATATGCATTTTTATTGAATTAACCTTAATCCCCCCTTTAATACAAATCATATAATAGATAAAATATGTTTTTGTTTTGTATTGAATATTTGAATGACGATTACTATATTTGATGACTTGGCAACAGTGCACTTCCCCACAAAATCAAAATCACAGCGAAACAAAACCCCTCCAAAATCTTCACAATACAAATCCCAACTTTCCGCAAACACTTCTGAAAACTATACATCAGGGTAATTCATCCATGACCGTATAAAGCATATATATATATATACATATATATATGTAACTAAAACACCCTAAAGGCAATTTGCAAATCTATATGTATAATGTATAGTATATATATATATATCGCACCGGTCACAAGAAGCCCTACGAAATGGGCAACAGTGTTGCAACTATAAACGTACATTCATAATAAATGTATATAGTATAACATATACCTGCTTTTGCCAAACATCCCCTATAAAATATATATTATTCATTTTACGAAGAGCTCGTGCACGCGAGCACATCCTCGAGCATCCCAATCAGCATATAATAAATCCGCCGGCAAATGCGAATAACAATAAACGACAAAGGACACAAATTTTATTGTGTATAACCTTCAATTAGAGGTCCCCTCGTGCAGTCGCACTCAATTCTCAAATGTTATATTATATTGTACAGTGCCTATATTATATAGTTTACCTTTTCGAGAAATGCGTTAGCGTTGTTCATGTGTGTGTGTGTGTGTTATGTGCCATGTGCGTGTAACAGCATTAAATGACCATTGTGTGTGCATATTGCAAGGTTTAGTTTATATATACATATTGACTGTGTATGGATGTATACGCGTGTGTATATTTCTATTGCGGTAAATTAGATGTGTATGTTGAATTAGGGTGGAGTTAATTATTTGAAATTACCAGGCAAATTGTATTTGGGTTAGGTTGTTTTTTTTATGAATAAATTAGTTTATGTTAATTGACCTAAAGTGCTCCGTGTGGGTGTGCCACTTGAATAGCATGTTTTATATATCTAATTTACCTGTGTGCTCTTTTGTTGTAGACCAAACTTATCAAGAAGTTGGAAGTTGGAAGTTGGAATACATGTGAGTGTGTTAAATGTTTTGCAAAAAAGTTTGCTTTTTACTATGTCTCTATTTGTCAATTTTATATAAATAAATAATTAAATAGATATAACGTATGATTATTTGAGTTATTTGTTTAGATGTGTTGCATTTTATCAGTCAAGGTAGTAAACTGTAAAACTGCCAAAGTATGACTTATCGTTTGTGTCTAGTGTAGACGTTGTAACGGTTCGGTTCGACTCACCCCTAGCTACATTGCACCAACGCAGTACGGCCAAGTGTCACATCCAAAAGGAGACAACATTAAATCGGCGAGCGAAACTGACAGATCAAAACATAACGACGTATGATGGAGAGAATATTAAAACTTCTCGCAGAGTATGGTCGATTGATTTTGACTAAGGGTCAAGTTAGTTGTAAGAATTTAAATGTTAAGTATTGAAGGTGCGATCAAATTAAAAGGAAAAGCCCAATATTAAGTCGAAGCGCACACTACTTAATCTAATGCGAAGCGATTTTTAACCAAAATTGGTTAGTACCGTTATTTTTTGTGAATTGCGATTGGTGTCAGATTTATTATTACTCATTGTATTGAATACTTATGTGTATTGAACTTTCATTCAGTAAATTCATATGCTTATATAGATTTATTTTTATATAATATATTTATTTAGTCTTCTTTAAAAATATTTTGGATAAGGAAGAGCTAAAGTAATTGTTATATAATCAACAATCAAAAACATTGCTGTCGCGAGTAATGTGAATGAAATTAATTCAAATATTCCACCTGGAGTTGACATTACCGAGTGTCAGACTCTGTGTGCAGAGTTATGCGAATTGCTTGCAGTTCACATGTCAGCAAATGTTAAAAAATTGAGGCAATTCTCTTGAGACAGAACAGCTGGTCTACCTCCTTGTTCAACTTCATCAGATACAAGACGCTATCGGTCTGCGGTGAAACAGGTCAGAGCTTCCGGGAGTCCACCATTTCTTGGTTTCTCAAATCCTGGCCCACTTCAATTACATACGTATCGTTCAGATCTTACTCTGCCTAAACCAAAGGTATCCAACAACAGTTCGTCAGGGACTGCAAGTACCTTACAAACACGATAATTACATCAGCAACATTCCCCACAACAACAACAACAACAATAGCACTACAGCGAAATCAACAACAAGCAACAACCAAACGCTTTACAGGAACTATCTGCCACCAGCAGCAACAATGTGAGATTCAACAATTTCAAGCTTCTCGACAACAACACGTGCAACACAACGACTACCAAGTTCATGTAGATCAGCGTGTACGTTCGCCAATCAATTCCTTTCCACAGCATTCAGCAGGGTTACGACAAAACAACTCACATCGTCGGCCTGTACAAATGTATAAGTGGCATATGTCATACTCTGGTCAGCTGCAAAATGTTTGCAGTTAGTGTCTGATCGTATGAGATCTAGGCATGTCATTCACGTGTAAGTGGTTGATCAGATGATGGACCTGCTAAGCGATTATGCGTTAAAGTGGTTTAGAGGTAGAATTTTCGATATTTGGAACTAGTTTGTTCGTGCATTTTTGGAAGCGTTGGAACCAGCTGTACGAAGCGATGAATTATTGGAGTTAATTCGGAACCAATCACAAAAACACAATAAATCAATCATCAAATTCTTCGCAGAGGTCGAAGATCTTTTCACGTAACTCCCCAAAATTTTACCCTAATGCACTCGTGTAAAGATCATCCGCAAGAATCTACTCGCAAAATACGTGCGGACGCTAGCACTCTTCGAATATGAAACCGTCGTTGAACTCAACGAGGCCCACAGACGTATTGAGCAAATGGAAGAGTCACTAGCATTGAGATGCTTCATCTTGCTTTTGAATAAAATACTACCAAGTTCTGAAGTTAACTTGTACAAGCCCACATGCGGTTTCCAAATTAAAGTCCAAGTCGTCATCTGAAATTGACGAGAATGCTTGTTAATACTGTAGTATTAACATGTAGTTAGAAAAGATATTATTAAATAAGAACCGTAGGTCAATAAAGAAATCCTTATACTGATTTACATTTAGTGAAGCCTTAAAAACCTTAGTGAGGGCGTTAGACATATACAGTAATGCAACCATTTTAAAACGTTATTTCCGAAACTTTAAAATGCGAAAATTAAAGAAAATGGCGAAGTTTTGATCTGTTGACCTACTATGAAGCACTCATTTAAAAATGTTGTCCGCGGATTACTGGAAACAATAAAAGCCATTATTATCGTGATATCATACGAGCATTTCTAGAAAAAATATATGTATGTGAGTTTTTATATTTACATTATATTCACATTATTCTAACCTCCTCAATTAACAGGAGTAAATATATCGAGTGCGAGTGCAGATGTGTTTTAATTTGTGCGCAAACCGATTACTGGTTGTCGCATATGAGAAAATTATATAAATTATTATTAACGAATCACAAAATGGTACCCTATCTCCCGAATAGGGATTAAAGGATCTAATACATATACATATCATTAAAATAATCCACTCTCATAGGTTTATTTCCTGGAAAAATTGGGCAACGCAAGTCACGAGAAAGGAGAACGCTTCCATCACCAGGAAATGGCCATGATAGAAAAACGTTATCAAATTGTATAGGACGAAAAAATGATGATATATTATTATTGTATTATTATAAGGGAAATTGACAGGGCATCGTATTAGCGAAAGGGTAGGAGCCTACAGCATTTTTGATATTTAACTTAATTGGTATCCGCTGACCTGTGGGGGCTATTTTTAGTGGAGATTGAGCTCAGACAAGGCCATAAACTCCTAAGAGAAATATGAACTTTGGCATCTATTTTATTACATTGATCTATCCAATTAAGTAAAGTATTCATTGGCGAGTGCAGTCGTTTTTGTATGTGTTCGAAAACAGGTATGTAATGTAGAACGTATGCAATGTACAGTTTGGGTGAACATTTTAGTTCGGTGGCAGAAGAACCTCTTGATGTTAACTGCAGCGTGAATGGTTAGTTTTAACTACCGATTTAAATCGTTTGTTTGGAAGCGACAAGAAAGCAGCCCTAAATCCATAGTAGGCAGCAATAGGCTTGTTCCACCGAAGCAAGCTTACATTTATTATTTACGTTCGTTGTGTTGAATGTTTTTTTTGACCAGCACTGTTGAACCACCTCTTGCTCTGCTGATGAGGTATAATAATTTGGGTAGTTTTTCAATATGGCAGAATAAATATTTTTTTATTCGTAATATATGCATCTAACTCGGGTAAATAATTGTTTTATTTATTATAAAATTGATTGTCCATGGACTAAAATGAAAAACTAAGCTCAAATTTTAGGAAACCGAATAGGTAAAAGGAAAACTTTTATCAAAAAATAGTTTTATATATACAATAAAGACCTTAATTAACATAACAACAAAAGGTCGTAATATTCAAGCTCTAACGTTTACATTTAAAGATTACTTTTTTGAGTTGACATTCACATTGAGACAGAATATTTACCCTTTTACGAACAAAACTCTGTTTTAAAAAGTGAAACCCAACCACAGTTTTTTTTCTCAAAATTTTATTTAACATTCAAAAAACACAAAAGCTTTTAAACTTGCACACGCATAAAACGAATGAGTTAAATTTAAAACAATACCGCACCTCGCCCAGCGAGTTTAAATGAAATGAGAATCCACATTTCTATGGTTTCTGTAAATTATATATGCTACTATATTATTATAGTAGGTATGTACTTGTACACATATGTATATTGTATACTTTTTTAAATACACTTGTGGTCATTAAAGTAGAAACATATAATTTCAATAATAATAGTAAACTGTGAGCTTTATAGTTTGATAATACTGAAC
>JANSTU010036355.1:0-11439 GCA_027564075.1 Bolitophila hybrida
TTTCGTCGTAAAAATGCAGATGTTTTCTTCTTGTTTGATCTGTTATGTAATCGTATCGACGCTCCCAATTTGCTGTCCCTTTTAGATTTCAATGTCCCGTTCAGAACAATTCGTTCACATGTCTTCTTACGTTTGAGGAGGCATATAGCTAATTATGGACTTGCTGAGCCTATAAATAGAATGTCTAAAGCTTTTAATGACATCGCTAGTCACTTTGAATTCAATCTTTCCCGTGAAGCATTTCGGAGGATCACACGGTCATACTTGTTCGGTTGGTGCTTAGTCATATTGTATTACGAGCTTGACAGTATATTCTATTGAGTCTTGAATGTTTTTAAATTTTACGTTGATATGTTTGTTATTTGTTTTTGTTATTTTATTTTATTTATTTGATTGTATTATCGTATATTATTTTTAGTTTGTATAATTCTGTTTATTTTTTTATTTTGTATATAATGACAATGTAATATTGAAAAGATTTAAATAAATGTCAGTGCCCCTGTTGACGTTACTTTTAAAAAAGGGTTCTCGATTTAGAATATCCTTGCGACTAAATATTATTTTAATGCAAATGATGAATACTGCGCACAGTGGTCGACAGTGGTTATATGGGTCTAAAAAATGTGGCTTCCCGTTTATTTATTACTAGCTAGTAGTTATTTAGCGTGTCCCGATATAGATAATTAAAAATTTAAAAATGATAACAAAGTAATTAATCATTTTTATAAACAAGTCTGGAGTAGAGACACAAAACTGTCTCATAAAACCGTCTTCTATAATATATACCTTTATAATCAACCGGTAAAATTCTGTTGATGATTAGATATAGCCCTGAAGCAAATGTGGTCGCGCGGTTTCGGCAAGTATATCCGCGCGATATAGAATAAGAATACGATTGCGATATATTCGCAACAGCGGGACCCAGTACCTGCGATAACCCTTAGAGTATGCTTGCGGTTAAAATTTTTATATTGGGAAGTATAACTGAAAGTATCTGTAATGCTTGGCAGTTTTACTTACAATTAGACTACATGTAACTATTACCAAGAATTTTTTTACATCGTAAAACGTAAAACGTATATATATATATATATATTATATAGTCCCTTAGCTTTGAATACCGATCAAGAAAAGGGCTAATATATTTCGCCTCCGATTCTGACACTGGAACAAAAACTATTTATTTTTTTCAATTTTACCTACAAAAAGATCGAGAAAGACGTAACGCGATCATTGCAAATATGGTGGAAACTCGAACAAAAAAATGCTTTTTCACCTAGATATATGCACTAAAAATTGTTATAACAAAGGAAATGTGCAATTTCTCATTTCTCTAGATAATCTTGTTTGAAAGATACTGACAAAATTTCAAGTAAAGAAAAGAGCGCAAAAATTAGTTTTAAGAAAAATGCATTAAAAGTGATGATTTGCTCTCTGGACGATTTGGCACAGGCTGCCTAGCCAATTTTACTGCGTCAATCAGTTTCGTTTAAGCAAACTGATACGCATACTATGCCAGCTTCGATGCAGATAATATAGTAATCTTTTTATCATTTGAAAATAAAGAATTCTAGCGGTGTTACTGAAGAGCCAGCTGATTCAATAGGTTTAATGTTATGTTTGATCTGCGACCTCTAGTTGCCGGATTCTGAAGACACCCTTTATGTTTATTTTTTCTGTAAATAAGCCTACGACGCCTTCTTGTTGCCTCAGACAGTTGCTCTCTCTTAATCTTTTCACGTCCTTCAAACATAATCTCTACATCTGAATTACTCATTTTAGAAGCGTTATACTTTCTTGCTCTTTTATATAGTTTATTTCCTGTTTACAAAAGTTATAACAACATTTGAATTTCGCCCGGACGTAAACGACTCAGGCAGCTGACGAAAAACAATAAATAAACCTGGGTATAATTTATAAAGTTTGCAGGGCAAAATTGAAATTATCTGAAATTTTACCAACAAACTCAAAAATGTAAAGAGACAAATATATCAAAAGGTTATTATACTTTTTTAAAAACAATAAACATTTAAACTGACTGAGAAACAAAAAAACACAACTTTCAGGCAACCGTCGTCTTCTTTGAATTTTGCGCTTCGGCGAGTAATATAATGTGTAGGAAGTAGCAAACTTGTCTCGTCGACAAGCGAATGGATAACCCTAAAAAAATACTAAAAGTTAATCTTATTCACTACAATCGTTGGAAAGACAAAGTCCTCACATTTCGTTTTGTTCAGAGTATTTTTTGGGTGTAAAAATATGTTTTTATATATTTAATACATTTAAAATTCATAGAACCAAAGTTAATATATTTTTTAGAAAATTCACGTGCAATTTTAAATATTTGTATTGTTGTTGCATAATTTACAACCCACATTTACTAAAATTCAGAGCATGTTGGTGAGCTTTTAGCTCATTTCATTTCATTTCTCCAACATTACCCATTTTTTTGCCAGAATTACATTTATATGTTTTAAACGCATTAGTTTCATGAATTCGAATTAATCCTACATTAACTAATTTTCATTAAATATAGCTGAGGCATTAGGTACACCCACATCACAAAATTTGCATGTATTTGTGTCTGGGAATTTTCACGGAAAAAATATAAAAAGAGTGGGAAGTATTGTTATGTTCCCAAGGGATGTCTACACTAACACATTTCCTAAAAATCAGTCATATACGAATACAATACACCTTTTAATTATTCAAATTCAAAATACAAAACTATTAAATAAAAACATAGAAATATAGATCCCAGATTAATGCATATCCCAATGCGAAAAACCAATAGCTTTTAATATTATATATGTGAGTCGGTTGCGACAGATAAAATAATGTAAAAATATCCACATAATTCATTGAATATACTAAATGCAATTTTCGAATTATTTCTATGAATAGTTTTCTACAAAGTATTTGAATGCGGTTTCCCTTGGAAACGATAGATGAAAAAACTTCTCCCTTAATTATGACCTTAATGTTGGCAAACCAATCAATAGTGTTATTGTAGAAGCCCCGTTAATGAACACTGTATAAAATTAATATTTTATTTAAAGACTTTATTATAAAATAATAATCTATCTAATAAAATTAGGTTTTTTAGAAAATTCACCAAAAAATATTCTCATCTTATTATATTCAGCAATTAAGAATGTGGAACCCATCGGCTGAATCCAACCAATGCCAAATTCCGTTCCACCCGCACAGAAAAAGATCGAAATAAGCAAAAAAACCATTGAAAGCACGCTGCACAACACTAATATGTACGTTCAATTCATTTTCTACTAAATAAAACTCTCCAGAAAATCGTACTCTCACTAATTGTCGATTTGCATTTTCGATAGCTATTTTCTAACGGTGATTGGTTTTTCACGAACATGCATGAGAGTATGATTTGTATATTTGTATAAAGCGTACGTATGTTTATATATGTGTTTTTTGTATATGTGTATGTGATTGGCTAAAATTGTCGAGCTTCATTGCAGTTTTGTCGCCTTTGGCGAATGCTTGCGTCGTGCAGGCGCTTATATAAACTCACATACTTTATTCTGGAAAAATAAAGTTTTCGAACTTTTTAATTAAAATAGCTCTGTACAAGTTTTCCGGCGGTATGCATTTTCCATTTTCTATCGCTATTATTCTGTTAAATCTGGATTGCATTCAGTGCTGCAAACAAGTAGTGTATAGTATTGAGAACGGCGCGGCGCTGAGCGTATATACCATAATGTGGGACAACGCGAACTATACCCTGAAATTAGTTGGAAGCACCATTCCACTATTTAAAATGGCATTTACTAAACAGAGCGTTTGTTCAGAGAAGGTTTTATTTCGAAAAATCGTATGTTAATTTGAATATATTTATATATATATATTAAATACACATTTTTGAGATGCCGGGCTCCATCACTGCCGGGCTCCATCACTGCAGCGTATTGTTCGTTCATGCAAATTATACGTAAGCGTGAATAAATGCACGAAACATGACGCCATATCCGGATAATCCATTTATATATAAATAATAAATTATTGCTTGCCTTATTATAAATTTAATACGGTTTTTCAATATCGGTATCATATTATCAGCAATAAATATTTAAAAAAAATGTAAATCCAACGGGAAACAAAAGTTGCATGACAAAACCATATTTATCGAGCTTGGCCTAATTTATTTGATGCGGAAACTTTATTTTCAAACTCTCGTTTGTTTTTGTGTAACTTTTTGTTGTGGAGCGGTTTTTCTGACCATCCATTCATGATAAGCGTTCTGAACTCTAGTTTAGGATGAATTTTAAAACAACGATTTTTGTTCATCGCTGAGCTGTGGAAAAATATACGGCAAAGTTTATAATAGTTTTTAATACAGAGTTGGGATGTTGAAACTTTAACACTTTATATTACCATTTATGTAATTTATCTATACTTATACATTTGTTGGTTTCATTATTTATTTATATTTGTGTTTGCAATTTGTTTTTTCTGTTGGGGTCGGGATCGACAGATCAATTTGTATAATTTATTTAAACTTTTGTTACCACTTGCTGTTAAGAGTTTTTCGGGAATAAATATATAATTTGTCGTTTGAGTTGAAGTTTAGGAGGGTCGACAGTAACGACATGTAATTTCAGGTAAAAGCTACATATATCTGAATTGATTATTTTCCAATATAAATGGAAAGGCTGACATTTATAGTAAGTGTCTGAGCACTGCCATGGCTTCATCTGGCTCGTCTTCTTCATTAAAACATAGCAACCGTGTATATAACATTGTCATGGTATACATTTTAAATTCTATATATAGATATTTCCCAGACATAAATATTTAATATAAAAAAAGTCGTCGCCATTTATAAAAAAGGTTATTTATGTTATCGTTTTATTCACTCACACTGTCACTTGTTACCACAATCCTTATCTGATTTTTTTCAAAAGTTGATCTTTTTTCTTCATCAAAAATATTTTTCGAAATACACGTAATAAGTTTTCTGCAAATACCATATACATATACATATATACATATATAATGCCATATACAATATTTAGTTGCTTTACAAGTAGAATAATCAATGTTTAAAGCATTGGTTATACATCAAATACCGTCTGCTCGATTTTTTATAAAGGAAGTAAAGTTATAAAGGAAGTCTAGCCTTCGGATTCATGCCTAAACCCTGGAGGAACGTGCGAGTCTCATTTATTCCGATACCGAGTATTACCTTTTTCTTATGTATATTGAAAGATTAATCAACAAGATCCAGCCATAGCAATCAACACTGTTATCAGACTGACAAGTCAGTTTAGTCTGCTATGTATATGGTTGTATCGACGACTAAAAAGCTCTTACTAAATTAAAAATTATCTCTTGGAACTTTCCTAGAAGGTGTATTAAACAATGTATGCGCGTCTCAATGTATTCGTTCTACAATTTTAAGGTGGCTTAACACAACGAGCGATGCCCTTACTATCCTACGCAAGCGTCGTCGATAATACGATCTTAATTACTAAAAAAAAATGCCAGCGTGTTCTGCGATCTTGTGCAATACGAACTAAAAATAATCACAATTGTGTGAGAAAGACCCCGACCTCTGCGGGCATTTTCGCTCTCCTGCACTTCAGCCCCTTCATTTGTAGACTCCAAAACCACAAAAATTATTCGGCGCTATCAAAACCCTTAGGTATGAGAGGGCGTCAAAGTTTTTAAAAAAAAACAGTAAATGTCATTTTTTGAGATGAGGGGATGTGATACCCGGGAGTGTGTGGTATCAATTGAAAGGTATTTTAAATACGTATGTTTTAAATTTTAATAAAATCGGACAACCCTTAAGGGAGATAGAGGCACAAAGGTAATTTTTTGTAATTGTGTAAAAAGAAAGGGGGTGCAAGGGTTAAAAAATAGAAGGTTAATAATGAAAGATTAAATGTTTCCGCACTCAGCCGTACTATTTTTTTTTGGTGTGAACCCAAAAGGAG
This sequence comes from Bolitophila hybrida, assembly GCA_027564075.1. Classification (NCBI taxonomy): domain Eukaryota; kingdom Metazoa; phylum Arthropoda; class Insecta; order Diptera; family Mycetophilidae; genus Bolitophila; species Bolitophila hybrida. The sequence continues at coordinate 5,967 of JANSTU010036355.1, forward strand.
CGTTACGAAAGCTTAACCAACCATCAAGCTACGCATCCCAATATCCAATAATTTTTTGTATTCACACATCCATGTTTGTAATATTATTGTCATATGGAATAGTGATATTTCCGTATTGCAATCCATATGCAATTTCGTGAGTGTATAGACTATCACACTTTAATTTACAGCCAAACCTGATGCCTTCGTACCTGTTCTAAGGTCACAGGCGAGATCTGGTCCGGAGGAGTCCGCCTGCTCAGTACACCAAATGCACTTAATCACATTTGACTCCGTTGGAAACAATATGGCTGCTTTTAAATTCATCGAATTCATCTCCTACCATCCATCGTCACATACGCTCTACCCCACATCGCCACCTGCCACTGATACTAAATAGAAGAAGAAGTTTGGGTGAGTGGTATTTAGCAAACGGTTTCTTGGGTGGGCTGGTCAAAGCACTGCAGAGCCATGCCTTATACATTCAATGATGTATGAATTTATCTCACTAAAAACTCATGGTAGCTCGGAACTAGCTGAATTATTACAAGATCGAAAACCAATTGCTTGCAAATGGGTATTCAAACTCAACAGGTCAGACAGTAAATAAATAATATTATCTGATGTGGCGTTTGTAGAAATAAAACTCGTTGATTTTGCACCACGAATAGGCACCATCTGGCTATCTTTGTGATTGAATTTCTGGATAAAATACTCAACAAATTTCAACGGCTCCGGACGACTTTTTACTCTTTCTAAAACTCTCAGTAAAAAAACATAAAAAACATAATAAAGCATTTTCGGTGAGAACTGAAGATGATTCCCAAAAAAAAAAGTTTTAATATTGGATTATTCGTTGGAATCAGTGTGCTATTTTTTTTCAAGAACTTTCAAGAAACAAACGTTTGTTGCATTTTAATCAACAGATGTGGAATTCATTGCGTTGGCAGAAAAGCGTGTCATCGTAAAAAGATTTAAATTTAAAATTACATACTCCAATTATAATTTATAAACTTTTCAAAAATTCAAAATTCAGGAAAAGGTCCAAACACACAATTAAATTTACTTCATTTACTTTAAAAAGTATAATACAAAAAAATGTATGAAATAAAAAAAATGTCTGTCCTAATGAAGGAATGGTAACAGATTTATTACCAAAACTTTATAAATAAATAAACTATGCAGTAAACAACACAAAATAATAATGTATCTATAGAATTTATGAAAATGTAGGAATAATTCATGCCTATAATGCGATTAAATCACAAAGTCAGTAATTAATACGCATAAGTATCTTACCAATCATACCAATTATTTGGTTAAATTACCGACTAATATTCAGTGAATATTTTATATATACTATTATATATATATTTACTATTTTTAAAATTTAAAATTTATTTAAAAACTAAAAAAAAAAACAAAAATACTATTTTTAGCTGTAATTTTTATTTTGGTATCAGTTTGGTATCCCCCCCCTAGCTATTAAATTTATATTTGTTTCCGTATCGTCTGCGTGGTGGTATTATTTACCTTCCTAACTTTCGATAAGGTAGATAAGACAAGTATTCTCCTATCTCCACTCGCACATTCTAGCTCCGCCGATAGATATTTGTCTTAATTGAATGTAGAAAATGGGTCGATTAAGAAAAACTTACACAGAAGAGACGTTTTGAGCCCAAAGGGTATTTTTTATATTTTTTTAATTCAAAACATCTCAACTAAACGAAAATAAATACCTATTCAATCAACGAGATCTTAAAATAATAATGATTATAAAAACAATCCCAGTAGCCGTCTAAAAGAATGTTCTATACGATATTATATTTATCTTGCAATAGTGGTGCCATCGGGAGGTGAGGCTAAGTACTTATCGGTCCACCCTCGTATATATGTATGCAAAATAAATAGAATTAAAGCACTTAACATCACTTACTTCTAATTAATAATTCAAACAAAATCAGTTTATATTCAATACCAACGGAATTAATCTGATTCTCGGATCTCATTGCACCACAGTGAAACTTCCTCAAAAGCTCCTTACAGCATCGAAGTATACGGTTCAAACAAGCTTCCGGAGTAGGTATATGTATGTATTTGTATATATAAAATATATTTATATATGCATATAGATACATACATAAGAACTTTAGCTCCGTACAGTAAACTCAATATTTAACCAACGATGATGATGATGTATCGACAGAAGTCGCTTGTATCGAACTTAAACCTCTTTAACAAATGCGTCAGAAGTGATTTCTCTGTTTATAGATCCGTTGCGAGTGTACACATATTTTATATATGTGTTTGCATGAAAGTTTAGTGGAAATTGTTTGTATACATTTAGTCAAGAGAAGATGTTTGAAAGTGTATTATAAGTAAGTGTAATCTATGCATTTAGAATGCAAATAAAGTTTTTTTTTATCGATTGTATAGAAAAGTAATAGAAACTAGAATGGTTGAAAGGATCAATAAATATAATAATATTAGTATGCATTTTCTAATTTCATTGTAATATATAGATTACAATCTATTTAGATAAAAAAAACATTTAAACTAGTTTATCATATTGTTGCTCTTGATCTTAAATATATTAACATCTCTTCTATACACTCTAAGAAAACATATGGCCCCATAAATATATGTAAAACAATGTAAACACGGAATATATTTCGTAGACAAAACACACGTTTCGGGACGGCTGCCTGCGACATACGTTTCCTTCAAAAGCACGACACGACAGCATAAGGCGGCGCATGCGGGTTGCTGGTGTTTTCCAGCTACATAACATTTGCATGCGACACGCGAGGAAAAACAATTTCACATTCAGCCGGCTTGGTACAAACTTATGGTTTAATTTGCTTCCGTAATTAGCCTTGGCTCGTTTAGAGGAACGTCGTAAATTATATTTTTGTTTGTGTGTGCGGGTAGGTTGGGCTCGTTCGTTTGTTGTGTTTTGTACAGCTTAGAACAGCTGTTGCGACGCTACACAAATAATAATTTGTCATGAAAATATACTGTAATATTATTATTTGTATTATATTTTCTCAAATTGAATATATATATATATATATATATATATATATATATGGTGAACACATTTTGCGAGTTCCTTGATTATAGAATATTTAAATTGTCTCCCTGGTTAGTTGAAATTGTTGCTGGAACTCCAAAATGTGAGATACCTCCTTTTAGAAGAGCGTCCGCAGTAGATTTCGATGTAATATCGGTCATCGGTATTGCCTCAGGCAATCTTCAAAAACTGTCTTACAGATTAGTAAAAATAATCATGATCACAGTTTTTGGATATCCGATGGAATTATTATGGTATTTTGTGATATGCTCTCTTCAAAAAGAATTTTGTAAACAATTTGTTCCCAGATAGTGCTTGGGTGAAATGGCTTTCCTTATAGGTCGAAATGTCGGAAATCCGCTCCAATTATAGGATGATTTTTTTTAGCTGTTATGAAAACCCATTTTAAAGGTCGTCGACGACCGAAATCCAAAAGTGGCTATTGTCAAACCGTTTGGTGCAAATAGGTAGGAACTAGAGGGTGATTTCTCTTGTTTAATGGAGGGTTTGAATTACTGATATGCCCGCACCTGTGGCGATAAAAATGCGACTGGATGTAGTCAAACCGATTACGCTTGTCACGTCTAGCAATCGGTGGGGTAGTTTTTTGTTTCTTCGTAGTGGGGGCGAATAGAAAAGGGGGCTCTGCACTACTGGTGATAGTAATACTGTTTGTCACTATTTTCCGGTTTAAGATTTTTTACGTTAAGCCTCACTTCGAGGGTTCTATTGGATTTGATCGATTTGTTTGGACTGCCTCGATCGCGCAATTTACCTCTTTTATTTTGTCTGCTTGTCTTGCCAATGTTCTGCACGACGAGAATTGCTATTTTTGTTCGTCGAGCGTCATATTAATTTTTCCTTTTATCTGTTCCATCTCCCAAACTGCTACAACAGTAATTGCCAAGTAACCAATTCCTGTAATACTGTCCTTAAAGTGGCTGCAATTGCATAATTTAAAGAAAGCTTTTGAAGGTTGGATCCTGTTATTGTGTTTTTATAGTTGATTTACAATAAATTTAGAGAAAAAGTGGACGGTATATATCTGTATTAAAGGAACGTGAACTGTAAATAGACTTTTATTTAAATAGAAGATAATTTGTGAATAATTAACTTAATAACTATTATAGTAACTGAATAACAAGAACACTTTAAAATAACTTTAAAAAAGTCGATTTATATGACCTTTTTTAAATAAAGGTTTTTTTTTTTAAAATAAATTTGTTCTATTTGAGTATTAGTACTAGTCATAATGAATTTATTTATTTATTATTAGTAATTAATAATTGAAAGAATACCGTTTTTACCATCGATTTCGAAATCGCGCCGTCTGAGATACATTTGTTTACCAAGTCTGGTACTAGCATGCTGACTTATAAGAGATACACTGAAACTACTGCTAAAATCATAGATATAAGTTGTATTTACTTTAAAACTGCTTTAAAATTGTATTATAGAGCAATTATATGGTTTATTTATAGAATTTTTTTTCTTAGCCATAGAGCCCCACGGCGAGGGTGACCAATCAGGAGAGGATTCTGGAGAGGAGGACGGTGGCCAAATTTGATGAACATACATCAGAACCAATACAGAAATGCCAAGTACGTATTATCAACCATGCGCTCAATGATGAATGCCAAGAAGATGACTTTGATGACCACGTACTATCAGGGAGTAAATCTAAGTATACCTGCACAGTATTTGGTGGTTCGTTTGAACGCAGCCCCACTTTTATATTTTTATCGATTCAATTCCTGAGGAAAAACGAGATTTTCCATACAATTTCAACTTTGATAATCTATTCTATTGTATTTAGGTAAATATTTAAGCTTTTAAATCATAAAATTATTGTTAAGATTATTTGGCAAAAGTAAATGGCAAAAAAAATCTAAAATATTAGGAAAAAATAATCATTAAAAAAAACAAATGAATTTATAAAAAGCACCCGGGAGTTAGGGGAAAATATTGTTTTAAGGGTGTTTGTGTTTTTTTATTTGTGAGGTACTGTGTTACTGTGAATATCTATTAAAAAAAAAGAAAATGGAAATCTGACTTTTATGGGCGGAGTTATATTTATATTATTGCAACTTACAGTTTTTTTACATGTAACCAGATAACATAGAGTATAAATATAAGTGCACTCACAGCATCCCACTTATTTCACACCGGATTCATTTACGATTACGGGTTCACACGAGTGGTCAGGTCATGCTAAAGTGGTGTGCTACTTCTTTAGGAGCTACTGTGCTCTAACACACACAATACATCCCCGATGGTTATGAGTCTTAATCTGCCCTGACGCGACTCTAACAACTTTGCTGGGCAAATGCGCATATTTTTGAGTTATCTCTATGCACCGAGATCTATCTTGCTATTTATATTTGGAATCGTGAATCATCAACGTCATCATACACTTATTGT
>JANSTU010036366.1:0-11439 GCA_027564075.1 Bolitophila hybrida
TTTATTTAGTTTGTATAATTGTTTTTTTTTCTTAATTTGTTTTTTTGTAATGATGGCAATTTTTATAATTATTGAAATAATAAAGGTCAGTTGGGGAAATTATCCCTGTTGACGTCACTTTAAAAAAAATAAGGAAAATGTATAATAATATTGCAACAAATCAGTTATTTGTTAAAAAATTGATCTGGTTTTGAAACTACTAAATCCGTTACAGTACCTACCTCATTTGCAAATTGTTGCTTGGGGACCTAGCCAAAGAGTTGTTTTTTTTAAGACTAAGGCCAAACGAAAAGCTTTGTTTACACAGTTTCAGATGTTTCTACAATTAGACATTCATCAAATGCTGCATCATAACAAACACGATGGTTGTCTACATACAGATGTTAAGAGACTAAAAGAACAATGGGAAGCATTCAAACTATTTTGTGTAAGATTTGCCGAACTTGAGAAACACGTGTACGGAAATGTAATGATATGATAATGCAATTCCTCTCTTGTTTAACGGCAATGCTACCTCGGTATGTAGCTGATCACAAAGCAATTCAAGAAGTTGACAATGAATGGCGTTCATTATGCTACAGTAATCTCCCAGAACACTAGTTTATGTTGCGATCTTGCAAGCATTGATAAAAATGTAAATAAAAAGGAACAAAACATTGATTATAAAATATAATGCGTATTTGTTTTTTGTTATTTTATATTTGTGATTGTGATTGACTTTTGGCATAATTTGAAATGACACATGCGATTATCACCCGGTTGAACATTCTCCAAAAAAATATATAAATACTATGCAAATTAGTGATGTTTTGAAGTATCGGAATATATATATGTTATATATGGATACCAAAATCGGAATCAAAAAAACCATTTTAAAAAATGTCAATGTATATGTAATATTTTTATTCAAAAATTCGGAATAAAATAAGATAATACAAAAGCATATGTTCCGATTCCGATTATTCCATGTAACCTAGTCAATTGGTCGGTATCTGCTCAATGATCTTGATCTTGATCTTGCCCTCTAGTCGCATAAAGGGCCTTGCAGATAAAACGCGATAATCTGCATAAAATAAATACATTTTAAACATTTATTATTTACAAGTTCCTATAACTTCAAATTAAACAAACGTACCAATCATCCTAAATCTTAAGCCGGGTATCGTCATTGCACAGCATTGCCGTTGTTGCCGGTGTTTCGGTAGCTTCTGGTATCCGATCAACTGCAAAAAAAGTAGTCAGATACGCATTTATTAAAATTATAAATTATATTTGCATCTCGAATTCTAGAATATTGGTATATTTTAAATTTTGGAAGAAAATAATAATTTCCCATATTATAATGAGGGTAAGTCACTTCTGCCATTGTTTGATGGGCAAAAGTTAGTCCTAATTCAAAATATGGTTTACAGCCACTTTAGGACATTTTATTACCTCGTAAATAAAACCGTCAATCGAAAATTGCAATAATAACATTAAAACATATTTTTATGTAGCATTATTTATATATAATTTCAATCTCTCTGTGATGACATTATAAAAACCATAGCCTATTACATTAAACATAAATAACGACCAATATTATCGCTTCACAAAACCGAGACTTATGTAGCTCGGCCCGGCAGCATAGCGAAGATAAAGATTTCGGAACACACACCCTCGTTTCAAAATATTTATTTTTGGTCAGTCAACGTAACAATTGCAATCAGTAAACAAAAACAATTTCGTTAGTCTACATTTGAAGTCCGACCAGAAACAACCGCATTTGCAGAGTGTATAATATAAATACATTATATATAAACGGGTTTTTCTTGCGGTAAACGAAATTACTCATTTTGATAAGCATTAGCATTCTAGGTAATTTGTTAACAGAAATTTAAATGAATGTGTGACGACGATAATAACGAATTCTTTTATTACTTTCTAACATTGCGAGACGTTCATGATCGTACATTAATGCATTTATTATTGTGCTAGTAAGACGTATTTTAAATTGATCTCGCAATGCCTATATTATACAAGTGATAAACTGCTAACAAAAGCAATTGAATATTTGCTCTCAAGTGATATATATATATATATATATATATATACCAACTATTCTGGTGTTTCTTAGATAATATTGAGATTTGTTATTTATGTAATAACAATTTAGTGAAAATGCTAAATCTAGTGATAAGTGTAACAGTTTTATCTGTGATTTTATGCGTTACCAGTGGATTTAATTTATCGCCAAGGCCAAATCTTATCTACCAGGAGCCAGTGTCGAATAAATCCATGCCGAAAACACGAAGTTCCTATTTCGGTTTCTCTATAAATCTTCGTAAAAACAGGTAAATTTACAAATATCGCCCTGGATTTTAAAAACAAAATGTACACCTTCTATATTAGTAAAGTGGCCAATCATTGAAAATGCGCATGTTGGATTTTGTGTTTATTTTATCATTTCCAACCAAAATAACATTTTACCGAACGTCAACTGACAAATGCTTGCTTCTCCACAGCGCATCTGACATTAATCGCATGTCCATTCGCATCACGTGACTAACGTCAAACTTTACCGAAGTCATGGTCCTTTTCGTTACATATTTTTCAGTGGTACTCTCCTCTAAATCATTTTAAATGATAAATGTAAACTTTGGTTTCATAAACAAAAATTCCGTCGCTCGTTTGAAATATTACGATAAAGATTTAGAATTTTATTCGGATTTATATAATTTTTTGTGGTCATTTGTGATTAGATAAGTCGTGGAGTTTTTCCGACTGACGCATGTTTTGCATAATTCTAATTTGAGGTCTGATGTTTCTTTTTTAATTTTTCAAGAAAGTGTCGAGAATATTTAGTTTATATATGGAGGAATAGTGTAAATAGAAGACGCTTGATTATCGCCAAAGCCAAAAGAAGACCTGGAGATGAATTTGTACAGCTGATATATTTGAAGAGGACAATTTTGTCCATCCATCGAACCTATGAGGTTTTACCATTTAGTAAATTTTAAAATCTTTCAGCCTCTTACACCTATCTTCCACGGTATCTAAGAAACTCTCTAAAAGAAGAAGAAGTTTATTTAATAGTATGTGAATTGTAGGTTTTAAAAGTTACGTGTTGAATTTCAAGAATTTTGGGTTTTATGAATTATAATTTTTATGGTGTTTATTTAAAGAATTATGTTTTTTATATGTTTTTTTTACAAGAACAATGAGATTTTTCAAGAATTGTGGGTTTTATGAATTATGAATTTAAAGAATTGAAACGTGTTGAAACTCAATATGTGTGTGTAATATTTATTGTAGGTTTTAAAAATAAAGTATTTTGATATTTACGAACATTCTGAATTTAGGGTTTTTAAGTGGTACACTCCGCACTCTCCAGCCAGGTTTCGTAAAGAGCTATGGTAACTGCGGTTCTTCTTCAACAATAATAAACTGTAACTCTGCTTTCTCTGTTTTAAACGCTTCAGCAGTTTCCGACGTTCAGCAGAGAAACGCATAACTGTCTTTAACAAAAGCACCTTTTGTAGACTGGAGCGTGTTGTTGGTTATTCTTTCTTTTCATATTTTGTTGAACTGGGTCCAGTTGAAGGAACTTCTTCACTCATAAGTTGGTCTAATAACGCGGTATTGGATTTGATGTTAGATGATGCGTAGAGAAGAAGGAGCTGTTGGGGATGACATTGCGAATGAGTGGGAATACATCCGCGTAGCTTAATACATCCGAGGTTTAATACAGTTACAATTCTTTCAACACATTTCTTTTGGCTTCATATTTGATTTCAGACCAGAAATCTTGTATGAGATTCAATTTGATATTCTTAAATTTTTATGAAAATGAAAAAGTTCCAAAAACATAATCTACAAGCAAGAACTGTCAAACTGACACTACACATGTCACTTTCACTTTATATTTTTAATTTTATATGTTATAAATTTTAACCTCAAAACGTGAGCTGTCATAATCCTAAAATCGGCTAAGCACACTTCTCAATTAATAGTTATTTCTATGAATTGTCCACCCATCTGATTTAATATCCTAATATCTCTTCCACTATCACTAAAAATGCAGAAAGTGCATAATTTTTAGTAAAAAATTATGCATAAATATAACAATGTGGTAATGCACGCTTATCATGAAAATGACTCACTATTTAGAGTCATTGTAAATACTTGTTAACAAGAATTATTAATTACTTGTAAATGTGTATTATTCTTATATAGACGCATTCACCAAGTTTTATGGACATGTGGATATAACATTTAATGACATTGTGTTTATTGTTGGAGATTTTAACATTCCTTCAGTGGAATTTGTCAATAACGACATTAACTAAAAAATCTCCCGGCAACTAATTTTGGATCAGTGGTTGAGTCAATCATGCTTTCAAGACGACATCTTTCCAGATCGTTGGAGGACATCTTATAAAAGGTGTTTCATTAAGAAGGAAATATGTTAATATAAAAAGTCAACCTCGTCCTTTAGCTCTTGAATTGTTGTTAGCTTGTTGGCATAGACCTCACTCTTAAGATATTTTCAAAGGAAGACGTCCAAATGCGTCAAATAGCATGAGGTGTTTTGGCTTTCGGCCACATTCTCACGAACTGCAGCAATGTCGTCATCTGAACGGTGTGTCCAAGGGCGTGGAGGTCTTTGGACATCTGCACAATTTTTGCTATTTCACTCTCACTGGGAAGATTATGCGGACCGAAAAAATCGCGAAATGCATTTTTGTTTGAACACCAATTTTCGTAATAGGCTTCAATTACTTTAACACGTTGTTCGATTGTTAATCTTTCCATGGTTGAAATTACTAAAGACTGAATATGCCAAAGACTGATCTTGCTAAATCTTCAAACAGATGTAAAAAATGATTTGACGTTTAAGCGTGGTTCACATTTAACATATGTCCTTCTTAATGAAACACCCTTTATCACACCCATATTCAAAAGTATATCCAGAAATTATATTTCAAACCGAGGGGTAGCTTTTTTGCCTACTATAGTATAGCTAAATTCTTGGACTAATTGGTCTGCAAAGTAATGACAGGTCTACTAAAAGGAAAAATATCTGTAAATCAGCATGGAATTGGCAAAGTGGATCGATCCTCTCTATAAATAAACGGTTCCGTTGATGTAAAAAAATATAACTAAATTATATTTATGACTTGTGAAAACTGTTCTGTTCCATTTAGAAATCCTGGCTGTTTAGCACGACATATGTTCAATTAGAGATTTTCACCACTACATAGCATTTCAATATGTTAATTAGAATTTATTTATTTTATTTATCGTGCAGTTTTCAAAGGGCCAAACAAATTGTTATGTATTTATTTATGTTATTTAAAAAAAGTAAAATTAAATTATTTTTAAAAATATGTTTAAAAAAAATGAATTAATTGAATTAATGATTATAAATAAAAACAAATGCCTCCATTTTTATTCTAATTTATGGAAAATATGTCGGATAGTTGTAATTTGTTATTTAGTCGAATTTATTATAAAATAAAAAAAAAACTATTTCGTCATTAATTGAATGCAATTTAGCAAAAATTGCTATTTGATCATAATTATTACAAATGTGTACAGCTAAAAAATGACTAAATAGTAATATTGAAAACAGTTTAGCAACATATTCTATTTAGTCATTAGAATTACTAATTTGTGAGTTGAATATTGTTAAATAGTAATATTGAATGCAATTTAGCATAAAATTCTATTTGATCATTATTATTATAAATTTGTACAGTTGAAAGTGATTAAAAAGTGTTACGAACACTCGTAAATATAATAATAAATATGTATTTTTCAATAAATAAATAATAGTTATTATGCGACTCAACAGCTATCGTTGTACGCAACCACCAAGTTTATCAAATAGATGGCTTGCTATGCTATATCACAGTACGCAAACATCTGAATGACTCGCGGCTGACTTCATGCCTACAAGCTTAAGGTCAGTTATTAACTTTAACTTATAAAGTGTATGTTCTTCTTTTATTTGGAAGTAAATCTATAATATCTGTTATGAGCCATTCGGCGTGTAAAACAAGCATTTTTCCGGAAACATTTCAATTTGGACTGAAAAAAAAAGTTGGCACTATCTAATCGAGAATCATCGAATGCATTGGACTCGTTCATAAATCCGGATGAAGCCGACAAACTGGTCGAAACCATTTTCGCTTCAACGCATTTGTGGGAGGGAAATAGTCGATATGTAGTTTTCATTTCATTTCATTTTATTCGTTCAAAAGTTGCGCCCAGAATCGAATGGACCCATTTATGCATATTTCATAACTGTGGGGTATGACCTTAGCCACTTTGAATTGTTGAATCCTAAAATCTTTCAAAATTCCGAGATAGTCAGCTCTACCAAAGATGACACAATATAATGCCATATATTTACTGACGCTTTACTGAAGGCAGTGTCTTAACATTCGAGTCATTCATCCGAATGGCTCCATTGATGTACATCTGATAACGTCAAAATCAAAAGTAGCTCTACCAAATCCTCCAAAGATTCCGCGCTTAGAGCTCTTTGGCGCAAACATGGGAGCGAAGCTGGTCAAATACATCGCGACCAGTCTTAGTCCACGTCATTTTACATATCGATGTTGGTTGGGTTCTACGGTTGTCCTCCAATGGCTGCGTAAGGACGTGGCTACGCTATCACCATTCGATGGCGTGCGAGTTTCTCAAAATCTTGAAAACACACGTTGTGAGTGATTGCAAAGAATTCGGCTGATTTGCTATCAAGATCTGTGTCACCGGTGGGATTAAAAGAAGCCACTATTTATTTGGTGGAAGGAAGGGTTTAAATTTGCTTAGTCTGCCATTCAAGGAATGGCCAAATAAGCAGATAAACACACGTACAATCCAAGAAGATGAGTATGCTAACAAATAATTAAGGAAGTCGCTGGCAAAAGCGCTGATTACGCATACCATATCTGGGCAGGTCGGAGATCTTCCACCTGGAAATTCCAGTATGGATTAGCTTTCCACCAAGCGCTGAACTCGAAAATCTCAGTTAAAGTTTGTTAAAAACCGAAAAGTGACAAAACTACTAGCAATTCCTTTCACGTTGCCTTCGCCATCGGCTGTGCTTCCAGACGAGATGGAACGGGCGTTTTTGGACTGGGTCAAAATTATCCAAAGGAAGGCTTATCACAAAAAATAAAAGCATTTCAACCCCCTTATACAGAAAATGTACACGAGGTAGTTGATAATAGACTTGCTCTTTGCTTCACCAATTCTGGAAGTCGTGGAAGGATGATTATTTACAAAATGAAAATACGCCACAACACACCCATTACGAAGGCAGAAGACACATACAATAATGTCTTAGAAAATAAGAACCAACCAGTGACGGTTAACAATGTCCGCTGCGCCTGTCTAAGGTTTTATCCCATATGGTTTCCCTTAGGTTACTGTTACGCACATTTGTAAATATAATAATAAATATGTATTTTTCAATAAATAAATAATTGTATTTATGCGAAACAGATGGTGTGCTCTGCTATCGCTGTACGCAACCACCAAGTGTATCAAATAGATGGCGTGCTATGTTATCGCAGTACGCAACCATCTGAATGACTCACGGCTTACTTCATTGCGTTCATTGCGAATCGAAATGATTTAGCCACTTGCCATTTTTCACATTTTTTTCTCTACAATTTTCATTTTAGTTTTTTGGGCCAACAGGCCTTCATCCAGGAAGTCTATTTTAAAATGAATAGAAACTCAATTCGTGCTCCTAAAAATTCAAAAATGTGCTCTAATAAATTAAAAAATGACCTCCTATAAATTCAAATCATGCACCGATAAAATAATTGTACACCAAAATAAAATAATGCTGCTAAAATAAAATAGTATAGAATAATTATAGGCGAATCTTTAAAAAAGCTTGCAGCACCCCCGTAAGATTGGGACACAAAAAGGGTAATTGTAGTTAGCGCACATGAACAAATTTAAAAAAAAAAATATTTAAAATTTTGTTAAAAAAAAAAAGAAAAAAGCGATTTAAAAGGGGGTATTAAATCAATCATAGGTATTTTCAATATAAAATCAAATTAGTCAAATCGGACTGCCCTTAAAAGGTATTTTTTTTTAATTTGTCAATATTTAAAGTTACTATTTTGAGATCGGTATTATTTTTTTTGGTGCAAATCTATTTTATTCGGTCGACGCTTTGAATTTATATGCGGTTTTTTTAATTTATTTTTAGCATATTTTTTTTAATTTTTAGAGAACATTTTTCAATTTTTAGAAGCATTTTTTATCGATGGACTATTTATTTTGACAGAACAGTTATCATCTAGAAGGGTCCGGCTCAGATGCGCGAAAATTAAAAATTAGTAAAATAAAATCAGTCTTATAATTATAAATTATATGTAAAAACATAAAATCAGCTTGGATTTTTAAAACACATCACAATTTATTATTTCGATCATCTGACCTGTTCCCATCTAGACAGGTTTCGTTTGGGCTATTGCATCTCGGACCTACATCAATAATAAGGAATGTACTACGATTGGCCGAATCACGATTGGCCGAATCACGTTTGTCCGAATCACGATTGGACGAATGACGATTGGCCGAATGATACTATTGTCATTTGGCAAATCGTGATTCTGCTAATTGAGATTCGGCCAACTGGCCTTCGGAGTGAGACGCAATAATAAGCTATAACTCTGTTATATTTTCCTTAATTTGAGATGCAGAAAGATAAATGATTGGGAGAAATCATGCTGACAGCAGCAAATCAGCAGTTTTACTAGTAAACATCGAAAATCAACATTTTTATTAGAAATTTGACAACCATCTCAGTATATACTATAAATCAAGTAAAGTTACGATTTGGTAATTGCATTTTGCCATTTTCATTTGTTTTATTTATATTTTTATTAAAGTTTTAATTCACATTTTCTGGGTTTTTTTGAAACTTAAATAAATCTGGCTTCTTAAAAGTATACAGATTGTAAGATTGGTTCGATGTACGCTGAACATCCAAGCATACTGGAGGATATCTATAAACTCTTTTCTGTTTTGAAGGGAGAAATTATATTTTCATGTCGTTTACCATCAATTTTAAAATGCAATTTTTCCAATTTTTTGTCTAAAATATATATATTATTTATTACACTGTTTTATTAAGATGATTTATACAGGATTGTTAAAAATTAATCTGCCTAAAACACCAAAAAAAATGTTATTTATAACATATATAATTAATTAAATAACATTTCAGTGTTCTCATTGGTGCTCCACGGGCGCAGTCCACGCTTGACGATCAGCTAACCATCAATGAGACTGGCGCTATTTACAAGTGTGCACTTAATACACAGACTTGCCTGCCCTTTGTGTTCGATAAAATGGGAAACAGACCTGAGGAGCACGAGGATGACAACATTTACCCTGTGGAATCAGAGATAAAGGATTATCAGTGGCTTGGAGCCGTAATGGATGGAAATTCGTTAGACGAGAATAAATTCGTGGTATGTGCGCCACGAATGATGGCCACTCCAAGTGAGAATGATCTGAATAATTATGGTATATGCTACTGGTCACCAAACTCTACCAATACTGATCCGAATCCAGTTCACAGGATAAATAATCTTAGACAAAAGGGTTTGTTTAATATCATGATTTTATGTTTTTATTTTTTGTAATTTAATTATTATTTTATAGATAAACAATACAAATTAATTAATAATACAGCGGGAGTTTCTAATTATAAGTTCGCCGAGAAGGGCATGAGTGTTCACATCACCGAGGACAACGAAGAGATCCTCATCGGAGCACCGGGAATAATGAACTGGAAAGGATCAGTAATTCTGAACAAATTAAAGTTGGATAATAGAAGTAATGGTGGAATTAGTCAAAGAGATCTGGGGAAACTGAAGTACGACAGTGTAGTAGCAAATTCTGCCCTCTGGAATCAGTCTGATTCCTCGTATTTTGGATATGCTGTATCGTCGGGCTACTTCAAAGGACAACACACAAATCAAATTTTATATGTCGCTAGTGCTCCGCAGGCAAATCAGCAACAAGGAGAGGTAAATCGAATTTCACACTTGTTTGTTTAACGAGATTAGATTAGATATAATTTTGTTTATTTTAAACCATTGTGCTTCTCCGATCTTATTAGTATTCCTGTCTTTCCATCTGTACTGTGCTTCATAGAAAAAAGCTGGTGTCCTTTCCTGTCTAGGGGCTCATCTTTTTTTGTCCATATCAGCCACTAGAACTGGCTTAACTCCATC
Source organism: Bolitophila hybrida (assembly GCA_027564075.1). Classification (NCBI taxonomy): domain Eukaryota; kingdom Metazoa; phylum Arthropoda; class Insecta; order Diptera; family Mycetophilidae; genus Bolitophila; species Bolitophila hybrida. The sequence continues at coordinate 10,254 of JANSTU010036366.1, forward strand.
TTAATTTTGCTTGACTTATATGTCAACATAAAAGAACATTTGGTAGGCGGAATTTAACATTTATAGTATGAATATTCTCTGTCGTCGATAACATCTTTCTGACGAGGTTTTTCTAACTATCAATGTATTATTTCAGCCAGTCCAACTACAGATAAATTGCCATTTTTTAACTCCAATCATTGGTTTGGTCATTGTTTTACTGAAAAAACTGCCTTTTTGCAAGAAGCTGAAACAATTGCACAGCCTTTCGTGTACATTTGGTTGATTACCTAACAAACACTTTTTTTTTTACAGGTCTACATATTCGACATTGTTGACACCAATACTACAGAGAAAACTATTGAAAAGTACTATACATTTCAATCGGAACAAATGGGCGAGTACTTTGGCTACGCTTTGGTATCGGAAGACTTTGACAATGACGGCTACACTGACATTGCTATTGCTGCGCCGTTTCATTACAAAAATTATCCAAGCTATGATAATGGAGCAGTTTATATTTACAAGAATTTGGGCAAGTGGAATGCTAGCTTTGTTTTGGACTCTGTGCTGATGTCCGACAACGAGAAGAGTGGTCGATTCGGAACGACAATCTCAAAGATCGGTGACATCAATCAGGACGGATTTAATGGTATGTTTTGATTTTATATGTTAATATACTTAGTCAGGTCATGCTAATGTTCTGTTTTGTGCTGAGCTATTCCAATTGAAGCTATTGTGTATTTTATATTTTATTTTTTTTTTGTTGTATTTAATATTCGGAATCGTGAATGGAGCATAGAACACGTGTGTATGTGTAAATAGATTGCATCAATGTCCCGTTAGAGGTACATTGGTGCAGTAATACGTCTACGATATATTATATGTCACAGCGTTCGTTATGTTGTTTTCCGATTTTTACTAGTAAAAATGTTGTTTTTCGATGTTTACTAGTAAAAAAGATGTTTTTCGATTTTTACTAGTAAAAATGTTGTTTTTCGATGTTTACTACATTTTTACTAGTAAAAAAGATGTTTTTCGATTTTTATTTGTAAAAATGTTGTTTTTCGATTTTTACTAGTAAAAATGATGTTTTTCGATGTTTACTACATTTTTACTAGTAAAAAAGATGTTTTTCGATTTTTACTAGTAAAAATGTTGTTTTTCGATTTTTACTAGTAAAAATGTGGTTTTTCGATTTTTACTA
>JANSTU010036377.1:0-11435 GCA_027564075.1 Bolitophila hybrida
ATATACGAAAAACAAAGCCTTTAAGGAAGCGCGAAATGCGTGTAATATACCTACTATATTTGTATATAAACACATTATCAACGCCACCCCCCGCAATAATAAATTCGCGCGGGGTGTATATTACGCTGTGTATCTATAGATATTTATTCAACTTTGGCGGTGTGTCGAGCAGAAAAGTGGCGCGCTTGTATTCATGAAATTAGATCGTAAATAAATGCTCTGCGTTGTCACTTTATTAAAAAGTAACGTTCATCGGTTATTTATGGTTACTTTTAGTCGCGGAATTATGCCATTCTTATTAAAATGTATATGCTGGTGATGGTGTTGTTTTTGTTGTTTGAATGGCGCCCACCACCCAGTTCGCAGCGTCGATGCGGTCTCGCCGGGAGCTTCTTTTCGGATGGGTGCGGAAGTTTAATTTACTGTATCATAACATGAGGTCTTTAATAGTCGAAGGTGAGCGCATCCTCACGCACAGACACATACACGCACGTAAATAGGATAATGCGGTAAATTTTAAAATAACATTTCCGTTATATGCAAAGGGCGGTGGCGGACGGTGTTGGCGCAGCGTGCATTAATAGGAATTTATGGCCGCATAATCATCAGAAGCATATATTAGGGGGGATGAACGAGCGTGCGGGAAAATTGATTTGTTTTTCTTGTGGTCGACGTGACGACAACGGACGTCCACACCTTGGTCATTACATTAAGCATATTGAAAGCGATTTATTGGAAATGCATTTGTAAGGGATACACGATAAATGAGTCATATAATATTTGAATTGCATGTATTTGATACATTGTGATTTTAACTAATATCTCGTTTTATCGTTCAATATTTCTTCTTTTCCTATAAGTAGAAAATCTAAAATATATGTTTCACCTTAGTCTAGAATTCCGCGTCTAGAATTCGCGCTAGCAAAAAATTAGAAATTCTTTAATTTTAATAATTTATGATATTTGATACAAGCCTACATAAATATTCACAAGCTCAATTATTCAGAGGAAAAAAATCAAACGAGGACGGCTACCACATTCTCGGTCGATATTGGATCGTTTGATGAAGGGCGACAAAAAAGTATTCGCAAATAAGTCTACTTTTTTTATTTTAGAATTTTTTTTTTATAATTTTGTGTTATATTTATATTTATATAACACCTTAATTACGCTACAATATAGATGAAATATACCATTAAAAATCACCTCTCCCTCATACACTTTTTGTATAATTAATGGCAATAATGTCCCGTTATTCCAAATCAATAACCTATTTCAGAAATATGCTATTAATAGCAAGAGGATCCTACTGATCCGGGCGGGATCGAACCGGTGAGCTCCCATAAACTAGCCAACGTGTTAACCCACTCGGCTATGGCTATGACTAAATCACCTAACTGGACGAAATTTCTCATTTAATATATTCCATTGTGGATAAAAAAAAGCTCGACCAATCAATCATACATGTGCTATATTTTCTTAATATTGCATACAAATACACAAATAAAAACAATTAAATACTAAAACCCTTATGTGAACCATATTGACCGATAAAGTGCTCCCCTTTAATTTTAATGGAAATTAAGGCCACCCACTAAACCGCCAATTCATTTCCACTGGACGCGTCGTTCGTGCTAAAATCAGTCGTCCACCCTGTCCAAAAATCGTACGGCACCCTCGCGATTTCGTTCAAATATGCGCGCATCACTCTGCAGGCCCCAATACAAAGTCGGCAATATGCTGTTAAATCAATTGTCCTAACACACCCACGCACACATACATGCATGTACAATGTGAAAATGTGGCTTTCACAATGCGTATAACCGCTGGGATTGGGATACTTCCCCATGGGGATTAGCACATCAAAAACGCGAAAACAATTGTAACATTACGAAAATTACGTTTGAAAAGCGCGAGCCAAACGTTGGAAATGTATATGTATTGTACACATGAGCATAGAAAAATTATTGGACTCTGCGAGGAAAGCATCATTTAATTTGAGCATAATTTCATGTCTATGTGTGTATGTATATGTGTTGAAACATGATGTGAACACATAATACACATAGACACACACTCATCGTCCGTCGTGGATACGCGATTATTTAATATAATTCGATCGATTTTTTATTGTTTGTTCCCGCGCTCGTGTTGCATTATTATCCGCGCCGGTAATCGGACCCTATTAAATCAATCAATTCATGTACTCTATATTATTTTTTTTTTGTTTGTCCGATGTGTGTATGTGTGTGCACTTGTACAATTGTATTTTTTATTTATGTAAATATATGTGTGTTTATATGTTATTCACGCTTACTATATGTGCTGCTGCGTGAATAAATTAGAGTGCGTCGATTTGTGGGTTTTCAATTATTTTGTTTGTACAGAGCATTTTAATTTCTGTGGGAAAATCCAACTCTGGGATTTTTTGGATGTGTGTGTGAAGTCACATTATTATGCATTACGCTCGTTTTAATGATTTAATTGGATTTCAATATTTTTTCGATTGCGAGAAATCGTCTGAATTATATAGTTTCACCAAATTTAATTGTAATGAAAAAAATGCTTGAATTTGTCTTATTGTTTCAATTGTAATCCGTCAATGACTGGGATACAAAAACCCTCAAACCACTTACTCTGACAAATATGCCATTTTATGTGCCTCTCATATTACATTTACCGCCACATGCTGTCACACATTTATATACAGAGCATCTCACCAATATACGAAATGACCTCAAATTGGTGTGTTAGAATAATTAACAAGCGATGCTCTCGTGAACCCCAAATATATACAATGTACAACTCGAAAACGACCGCAGCACGGCACAGAAAACAGTGCGTGCTCCACTTAAAATGAACAAGCGCCGCTCGACCAGCCGCCCCTACAACATAAATGCCGCTCGTCGCGACGCTGACGCCTCGATTACAAATGGGTGTCATGTATAACACGAAATGACTGTAATTTTTCATTTTTCAAATTGGACGTAATTCGCAGCCACACAATTCGTGCGTAAATTGTTCAAGTCACACACACCAATATAGAAAAGCCTCCCCAGCTCACAGCCCCGTTGCAAGGACAAGTTGTCCATCATTAATCAAGCAAAATCACTCCGCACTCACTCAAACCGGTATACTACGTGCGTGCCCGCTAAAGGAGAAAGCGAAATGAAGCATAGAGTGGTTGTGCTGTTGTTGTTGTGTATTACAAGCACAATTAAATTAAGACTATAAATGAGGTCGAACATTGTTTAAGGGTTGCCTTGCATATATTCGTAGGTTTAATTAAATTCAAAAATATGTAATTTGTCTATTTGTTTCTGTACACGGGTTCAGTGTCATTTTTAGTTAAGAGAAGGACATATGGATTGATATTTAAATTTAATTTACTGATTTTGAAAATGTATATTGGTAGTTAATAAACATTTATAACTTTGATTAACCACCCTCTATTAAAAAAAATATTCCAAAAATTAAAAAAAACACAATTCAACAGTGGTCTGTCTAGGTTGCTGCCTTATAACCCAGAGAACATGTGTTCGAACTCAGAAACAGTCGAGACATTTTTCATTATAAAACAAAATTATATCCTCTTACCATACATTTTGTTTTTTTATGTCAAATAAAGAAATATACCCATTAAGACGAAAATGTGTATATATCATATGTAGAACTTATTAAATTTTAAGAGAGCGAAAATAGTTTCTTTTAAATGATACAAATGTACGCTGTGTAAAAAGTTTATTACCAAACAATTGAACAATTATAGAAATTATTTCCGATGCCGGTGCTCGGCATCGCAGACTGGCCCTATGTCCGACAAGGGATTACAGGATACAATAAGATTTCTGTTTTGCATTTATATCCCACAAATAATGAAAGTTGTTTTCATATCAGAAATAATGAATCAGTAATAATTATCCAGATTCATCAAATTCAGGTCTCTTTGGTCATTTTATGGTCAATTGATAGCAAATATAGATATTGTCTAGATATTGTCTCAAACCAAAAATACGATATTTCGAAACAATCACAATTTATAACGAAAACAACATGTTCGACTTTAACGATTTTGGTCTAATTTTCTAATATTGATGTATATCTAAATTATCTTATTTACATAAAAATGATACATTTTAGAAAGTTTTAGCAAAGAATTTATAGTTGTCTATCAAGTTATATATCCAATATTTTTTATATTTAAGATTTGTCAAATTGTATTAATTTTTATCAGTACAAAGTATAAATAGTTATCTTATTAAAAAAAAAAACATTTTGATGATTAATGATGAATTAAATATGTCCCTAGATTGCTAGCACAAGTGGTTCCACAAATTTTATTGATTCATGATGAACTTCCTAAATATGTCAATAAACTATCTATAGTTGACTCTTGACTAATAGCTACCAAATCAGAACTTTTCTATATTTAAATGCATTAATGATAAAGCCTACATTAGCCTTAAAAGGTAGTTAAATTTTAATAATTGACATATACTAATTCACCTGCAAAATGTTCTTCGTTTTCTCTTATCTTAAGGAACTATATATTTATGTATATATCTGTATATACATATACATACACGCATCCCAAAAGACCGCACAAGCCATTTGTTAAGTGAAACGGAAATCCAAACTCAAACCACGTACTTGAGGTTAACACAACACATTGCCCCAAGACAATAAATATCAAACACACATATAAAATATCGTGTCTGTGTGTGCATATTATGTATTGGGGATATGTTTTGTGACGCATTCACCTATATAAAGTTTTATAAAGTAAAGAAGCTTGGAAGAAAAGCTCGTTGCAGAGGGGTTAAATAAACGCCGGAAACACTGAAAACAGCTACTAGACGAAGCGACGCACGAGTGTGGGATTCTCTTCGTTGACGTCCTCGTCGTCAAGTGACACGAAATGACTTCCGGCGGATTAGCTTCGTTTGTGCCAAATCTGTTTGTCAACATCCATAATTAATCGAGCACAGGATGGAAGTTTTAAATTTGTGTTGATCCGTTCGGGCTGAGGGGTTTGTTTGATTTGGTTTAGTGCGTGTTCGCCCCGGGCGGCAGTCATTCAGTAAAATATCATGTTCTGGGGTGACTTAAGTTATGATGTTTTTCTTAAGAGGGGGCAATGTCAATAATTGATATACATTTAAGCAATAACAACAAAACGAATATAACATATATATTTTTAAAGAAAATAAAAAATAACTCCTCCAAACTTTCCGAAAAGTCCCATTAAGAACTTTTAAGATTTAATAACTTGTTGCCCTTTGTATCGCGTGTGTACTTTCGCATTTATTTGAATATATATACATTTCAAATTAATCGAAATTCATTCCAGCCATTACCCGAAAGGGGTGTAGTTTGTCGTGGTGCATGCACGCAGAAGCCTTTATATTATACATACACAAAATGGTTCCGTTTAATTTTAATGTTGACTTTCTTTTCCGGCCGCGTCGACAATTCATCATTTACAGCCTGCGGAATGACAAAGCTAAATCTACTGCTTATTCTTGGCTAATGGCAAAGTAATTTATTGAAATTGCGTGCGCTAAATTACGTCGCGACGTTCAGCAGCGCGAACTCTGAGCGTGTGCGTTTGAGTGGAGGCGTCGCGAACAGTTTCTTGATTTTTGTGGCAGCCCGTTTAACACAAAAGCCGAGCCGAACTCGTGCTTAATCAAAGAAAAACTAAATTAATAATATAAAATATCGCGCAAAACGGAATCTTTAATACAATTACTTACGCGAGTTCAAAGCGTCTCATCTTTAGACGTTGCGTGTGTGTTGCCCGAGGACAGAGGGTGGTGCTTGGTACACGTCTGTTTGATGGCGCGCTTTTAAACGGAATAAATTTATGTTACTTTAATGAGATCCTGTGGGTTTTAATAATTAAACAACGACTCGGCGTTTTGAGAGAACATCTTGCACGGTGGCAGCGCCCTCGCACTCGACATGTTGACGTTTGTGTGTAAGCGGAACCCTTAAGCGCAGAAGGAGAAAAAACGATAATCCCCTCAAAGCCATTAAACAATCGCAGGACGCGCTAGAACACACATCGTCTTTTAGATGGTAGGGGTGCGATGCATTAAGAAATCGAGCCATAAAAAAAGCTATTTGTTCCTCAGTGTTTTTTTTTGTGCGTATATTTTTACGCGTAATTACCTCCATTTTAATGACAAATTGCGCCCTTTAGACGCCCATATAATGGATTTAATTAAAAACCTGTCTGCGTCGTGATTGGGTTATTTATGTGCAAGTACGTGGACTGACGAGGGCGGATTACAAAAAAAAATATGACGGGACAGCGCGTGAAAATCGTCAACAGGTGCTAGCGTCCACAGGTGTCCGCAAGCGTCGACTTATATCATTAATCCTCCTATAAATTCCAATGCGTATACATATCATAAAATATACGAGTATAACAAAAAACTACAGTACGAAGAACAAAGAACACACTCGACGAAAAACAAACATAACAAAAGATCAGATCGCATTATAATGTGACAAAAGACGATAAAAATCCACCCTCATTTTTGTGGCACCGCGACGCTGCGCCAACCCTTAATACCATTTGACTCACACGCGCTCTTACACAATGTACATTTTTTTATAGACTCTATGTTGTATAGTACTGTGTGATGTGTCAGGGGAGCTCAGAGGGCAGGAGGGATGTTGAATTCCGATGGTTGAGCGAGATATCTTTTTTATATATACACTTAATTTGATGAGCTTAAAAAGCTCACAAAAAAGACGAGCATTAGGCACGACATTGGCACGCGTAATCCAATAATGTGTGCAGCTGATTATTAGAGCAAATTGGGCGTTGATAAGACGTTGATTGCTTAACTTATTCCTTGTGAAGGAATCGATTTGTTGATTTATAATTAAGGGCTTTGTATAAGAATTTGTTATGTGCTGACATATGTTTTCTAATATCTTACACATTTTGGTGACATTAAATTATCTTCCATGTTTTGTTAGGATGACCTTTGAAAAATATTAAAACATAGCCAGTATGAAATGTTTTAATATTTTTCAATGGAATGAGAAGTATGAAGGAATGAGATTTAAACGATGTGGGAAAGAAAAAAAGCTGGAGTCGTATAAATAGCTAGAGATGAGACTATCAAACATTGAAATAGCGACTAACTTAAAAAAAAATTGTCAGAACGGTGCAAATTTGGAGGATACATCCCCGTAATAAAGCACTGGAAGATGCCTTGTTGAATAAATTGATTATCAAAGTTTCCGAAGCCAAGATACATCAGTCGTTATTGAGTAAAAAGGACCTCACATTTGAAAAGTAGTAGAAACTTCGAATTGTCGAGATGTGAACAAGAGTCCATGGGCCAATAAAACGGTAATTAAAAAAGACCATATTAAAACAAAAAATAAAAATGGTCTAGAAGAGAAAATTAAAAAAAAATTGTTTCATTACAGGAATAAACATTCCAACCACAAACGAAACCCCCTGTCATGGATGCATTAAACCCACAAAACATGAATTCCAAAGAGTCTAAACCACATAAAATCAAATGAAGACAAAAAGATTAAATAAAAAAAAGTTAATTTTGGAAAAAACAGAACAAATACCGATGAATCGTTTTAAACGAAAACGTTCTGAAACTTCCAGCCCAGAGATTCCACGGAGGACAAAAGGCTAAAGGAGCTGTTCCCCCGTAGACGTGGAACGCAAACAGTTTGTTTGATGTAGTGCTTCACAAAGAGATCATTAAGAAGACCCACAGGAATTCAGCCCATGGTTAGACAACCGCCACAGAATTGTCCAGCCCTCTGTGAGGGCTTGATATAGCTCTTGAAACTTGGCAGTACCGAAGTATTAACAACCAGTTGAGTTGTTCTGCAAACTCAAATTCCTCACTGGTCGGTGTGGTATATAAGTATCTACTCCCTTACCAGCTATTAGTTATTTTGTGTCGTAACTCTCTGACAGTTTGTGCTGCTAACACTGCTCCATTCTAGTCGCGAATTTGACTTTGAATCACCGAACCACGATACTCTCGCAATGGGGTCTCTCCCTATCTCCAGTGAAATATTTAACCATTGTAAGGCATCGAAACACAGGCCTCTACCAGTAATTTTACTGCTTTAACAGCAGGGTTACTGGATGTACTTATCACGATTCTGGAGGAAACCGCTTGATTTCCCCTACGTCTTCCGTCTGTCAGTATAGTTTTCAACTGACCGGACGTCGCCTGCCCCGCAAATCGGCAACTAATCAACAGCAAGCAATGACAATCGCCTGGCACCGCTACAGAATTGTCCGATTTGTACGTGGGTACCTACCATAAGGTATACCCCACGTTCCCCCTGGGAGGGCTCGATATAGCTCTTGAAACTTGGTAGTACCGAGGTAATACCTAACAGTTGAGTTTTTTTGCAAGGTCGAACTCCTCACTGGTGAAATCGGGATCTATCTACTCCCTTACCAGCTATGCAAGCTGGCGCCCGAGTTTTTTTGTGACGTAACTCACCGCCGGGTGGTGCTGCTAATACTGATCCACCCTAGTCGCGAATTTGACTTTAAACCACAGCCACCACGATACTCCCGCTATGGGGCCTCGTCGACAGGGCAAATCTCTGGGGCTCCCTGCCCCCGTAGTACCATTTAAACTGGAATGGTTGCAATAAGCTCAGCTAGAAGCGGAATCGCTTAGTCGCTTAAAGTCCCTACGTCTGCCAGCATAACTTTCTAGTGGCCGGACATCGCCTGCCCCACGCCGGGGGACTAATCATCAGACTCTGAATTGCACCCCTTGCACGACTTACATACCAACCTCCCTAGGCTTGCACTATTTCCCAGTCACCGAGCCTTCGGATGTCATTATATATGACACATTCACACAACACATGTACCCAATCCTCTCTGACGTGACCGCACAGACACGCTTGAGTGTTTACCAGTGCTCTTTTAAGTAAAAAGGGCATGGAACCCTTTCAGAAGATAGCCACCCTCCTAGTCAGAAGTACTCTCAATTCTGCGTTCGTCCGCGTCCAGAACTCCTCCGCCACAACGAAATCACCTTCGACGGGTGCGATCGACCTCTTTACTTTAAAGAGCATCGCGTGTTTAATGACCAAAAGATCCCACGGCAGTTCTCCAAGGAGTACCTGTCATCTGCGTAAGCTACGAATTTACATCCGCGCCGTTCTAAGTTGGCCGTCCACGCATCCCCATTCATCCCGTTTCGTCGATCCCTTTGGAAGGACTTCCTCAGCCGTCTCACATGACACATATTTTTGATTCACTATTCTAACTAGTTTTAGTCTACGACTGTTGACTTCCAACAGTTGATACGCCCTATCTTTTCATCTACGCTCCACAGATAAAAGTGGTCAAGGCTTTCAGCCCTCTCACTTAAGTCTGCCACGTATTCCTACCAGTGGATATTTACGGTGGACCATCTTTTAGAGGGCATTATGGTCACTCGTACAACATTCAGGTAGGATCGCCCATTCAAACTCATACATATCACATTCACATTCATCAACGATAATCGCGGATTTCCACATTTCATTCAAATACACTCTCATACATTCAGTACATCCACACAACACACCATACGAACATAAGGTTCTTGAACTAGCGCTATCTTAACATTCATATCTCTCATACTCACACCGAGTTCGCACATTGCGTCATAACTGCACTCATCGAAAAATACAGTGGCAACGATATGCTAATTTTATTGATTTATGTAGATTATGCAAAAAATGCTTCCAGATGGTGATCTTCTGCTCGCCGAAGAGAATCTTCGAAAAAACTTGTATTCTTATGCGGTTACGATCATTCATTTAATTTCACCAACAACAAGATCGGTACGTTTTCAATCTTCTCTAATGAAGCTTTCAACAGTAAAAGGTTCGCCTATCAACCGATTGTCACATTCGAGCACCAAACCAATAACAAAAATGAAACAAAAATCGATCATAAATTATACTTTAAGTAAGGCACCCTGGAGCTTTAAATTAAGAAATTATAACTGAATACAGACGGAAGAAAACTTACGAAGGAGGACTCTATTTTCATCAATGTTTCAGGCGCACATTAATGTTGGACCTTGATGTTGAGAATGAGGTTGTTAGGGATATGCTCCTATTCGTTTCGGATGCCGATTGTTTTTTTTTTTCTTTACGTAGCTTGTCTTTTTTTTTTGTTTAAAGCTTGATTTATATACAATATAAATATACCTAAACCTAGTACTTAAAACTAAAAGAACATTTCATTATGTGTTTTTTTTTCTTTCTTTTATGTGCAATTGTCACGAAGACGTGCACTCAAGACATTCCGATATTTTACATTTAATTTAGTCACATTTCTGTGTATCTGTGTAAGTCTGATTGTGTGTATAATTCAATAATGTTTGGGGAAACTAGAGAAAAACCCCGACAATCACTAGGTACGGACCTCGTATTGTCAAGAACAAAGGTACGTTCCTCATCACACTATAAGGCGTCTGGCAGACGCCACCACTGTAACGGAGAAGCCCTGCTAGAAACGTTATCTGGCAGAGATCTTTCAAATCTTAGCAGTGTCTTCACTGCACTCTGTATAATGCGTTTGTCTGTCGGTCTTCGTACTATGTGGTAAATAATAGGGACACCATTTCTATCTAGAATCTAGTTCTCCATTTTTAAAAATTGGATGGCTTCGGGGGGGATATTGATTTGATCAGTGTTACTATTAAATACATATCGTTTGGATACATCACGTGATGTTGATGTGGATATTGAATTAGAGATGATATGATTACGGATAGAGTTAATAAGGAAAGTGTCTATACGATCTGTATTTACACCCGATTTGAGATGAATTTAATGTAACCAGATTCAGCCGTTCAAATGATGTACACATATTGATCCATATGGGTCCACCATACGTAAGGATTGGTCTAATGAGTAACAGATCATATTGACATCCGCGCTTAGCTTTTTACAATAGAACAGTCTTCTGACTGTCATAAACGCATTTCTGGCTAGTTAATTTATTATCAATGGGTATTTGACCTACGTCCGCTTCCGTAGGTAATCTGACACCGCATCGAACGTGGCTTGCACTTGTTGTTGTATGGAACTGATTTTTCTGCCAAGTGCATATATTATTATATCGTCGGCGTATGCAATATGCTGAAATAGATTATTTTTAAATGGTGCGATTTGTGGAAGGTCGCTTATAAAAATGTTAAAAAGATACGGTGCATTGACTGAACCTTGTTGTAGACCTTCTGCTAGTTTAAAAATACGAGTTGTGGAACAGTCGGCATTAACATTATTATTATAATATTATTATTCTGATAACATTTACGGGAAAGTTACATTTAATGAGTTTGTATTTTAGACCAGCCTGCCAGACAGTATCAAAAGCTTTCTCTAGATCAATGAGACATGCACCGATGCATTCT
>JANSTU010036388.1:0-11434 GCA_027564075.1 Bolitophila hybrida
AAGAATGTTCTTTCAAATGATAATAAACATTCCCCATTAAATTTGAATTTTCTGTGTTTTTTTCTTTGAAAAAGTAGAGAACCTCGAAATGGATCACGCTTTATAACATTTTAAAATCAAAACAATTAACAACGCGAAATGAATTGGAAAGACTAAGATTTCACCGAATATTTGAAGATGGGAAACTATCGTGTATACTAACATACATACTAATATAACGATCGAACAAAGAATAATCTAACCAATCGAATACGTAGACAAGCACGAGTAGCGATCAATATTCAACGAGTTGCGTCCCATTATGACAATACGATCGACATCGTATCATAATTTACAGACACAAGACTTGCTTTAAAAAAGCTAATGAAAATCATAATTGAAGCAACAATTCTAAATGGGAAGTAAAAAAGAAAAGACGTTTTTATACGTGTACCAATGGTTCCAACTGATTCTGATTTTCGATTTCAAACGACTTCAATTTCCAGTACAACTTGCATTTGCTACGAAAATTAATGCGCAAGAACACTCATTGGCAATTTGCGAAATAAATTTGGAGAATTCTTACTTTTCGCATGGCAACTCAACGTGGCATGTTGACGCATAGGCAAACCATCTGCTTAATTTATTTACTTACCACACGGAAAAGTCAAAAATATTGCTGTAATCAAAATAAAATGATATATAGATGCAACATAATGTATTATAATAGTTAGAATATTGAATGAATACATATAAATTCCTTTGATCCCTATTCGGGACATAGGGCATCAGCGACAAAGTTGCGGAACTGGACGCAGTTGGTTGTCACATAATTATCGCCGTCCAGTTCGTTAGAGCTTCTGCCAACTCTCGATCGATTGTGCGCCTCCACGTCGTTTTTGGTATACCTCTGCTACAACTTCCTTGCGGGTTCCATTCCAGCGCTTGAGCTGCAGAATTTATCAACAATCTCAATGGGTTCACCGTTGAGTTGGATGGGCTGCACCCGATAAATAACAGTGGCGAGAGAAGACATCCTTGACGCACTACACTATTCACGACGAAGCTGTCAGAGAGCTGGCAATTATGTACATCTCTTTCATGACGTTGATTATCTTAGCATGGTTGTCGTTATGAAAAAGAGTATTCAGTTTGGACGGGATTACCGGAATAAACCAGTCCAGTTGTTGTTGTTTACGGATGAAAGCAGATTTAATAGAATTGGGTCCGACGGACGTTCAAAGTTATGGAGACAGGTTAACAAAGCTCTTCCAAAAACATGATGGAACAGTTTAGCACGGCGGCGAAACATTAGGGGTTGGGGGATATATGAGTGCCAGTCGAGTTAAAAACTATCATTTTGTAGACTGTGTGATGGACCGGCATTACACGCAAGACAACACACAACACACTAAAATATTTAAAAACGCATCGCCAAAGCCCGGACCTTAATCCTATCGAGCATCTCTGGGCCGTACTTATTCGAAGAGTAAAGAAGAAAGCTTTGCAGGAAGAATGTCCCAGTGATAGCTGCTAACATGTATACATATATATAATATTATAATATATATATAATAATAATATATATATTATAATAATGTATTTTATTACATTTTATAAAAAAAATAATAAAAAATTGACTTGTTTTTTTACAGTGTTTTTTCAGAAAATATGACTGTACGAAAACTAATGTGGGTCACTGTAAATATAAATTTGAAACTAAAAATAAAAACGTTTCAAGTTTAAAGTTTGTATATCAGGAAAAGGCTAAAAACGTGTTCTGCCGAATCTTTTTTTTTCACCTAGAATTATTATATAATTAGATTGTATGCTTGAAATATGTTATGAGTAAGAAAAAAAAACAATATAAGTTTATAGTGTAGTTTGTATATTGAAAAAACGGCAAAAAATCTCAGTGCTTTTTTTATTAGTAAAATACGCCTGCAGGTCACATATATAAAAAATACATATTTTTCGCAAAAAAATAAAATATGTATTTAAATTTAAATTAACGTATATCGTGTGTTTCTATTATCTAAGCTTCGCACACATAACCATCAAGAATGTCGCGAATGCGTGGGACCACTAGATATTATAGACTGCCTCAATGAACTTCTGTTTTGGTAAAGCGCTGGCAGGACCAAATAATATAGCCAACTGTATCATAGTCCCCACAATGCTCATAGAATATATTCCCGATTTGTACGATCCCTCGGCAACTTCTGGTAGGCGGCGATTCGTTTGAGATTCAAACGGATAAGGATACCATATGGGTAAGGGTGCACATTTGGAATATCTTCCCTTCAGCTTGTATCCTGGTGTCGTGTGCTTCGACTGGTGGCTTATAAAAACAAGTTTCATCATCTGTGCTTGTGACAAAGAACATTCAATTACGTAGCATAGAAAATGATGTTAAAAATTATTTATTTTGTAATGAGGCATTTACATTTTGTATTGCATCCGTTATATTACACCGAAAATATGATACAATGTCATCTCAAATTTGAAACTCTTAAAAATGCTATTACAAGTCATTTGCAAATGCGTCTCATTAGAAATAATAATTTCTAATGTTCATATAATATTCTTATAATCGTAGCGACAAGACATATCTCATTTACCAAATATATATCAAATATCTACCTAGTGCTCTTGTGACACAGCACGTGTAGAAAAACACGAATTCCTGTGTATCAGATATTAGATGGCGCCAATAAACATGATATTTGACATCCAAAAAAGAAAAAGAAAAAAAGTCTACGATGACGACAAAATATCTATAATTCGGATGAGCATGGCTTTGAATATATATTTATATATTGAGTATATATACTTAGACATAAATTAATATATGTATATATAAATGTATAATGTGCAGGCATGCGCGCTAGTCCCATGTGAATGTGCATGTCAAATTAAAAATGCTTGACTCTTTATTGATGATCATAATGATGACGACGATCGTCCGAGAGGGCGCTCGAGGTGGCCTCTACGTGTCGTGTGACTCTTGCGAGCACGATCAGAAGAGGATCGATCGCATCGCATCGCTACTTTATCAATGAGAAAAAATCTATTAATTATATCGGTGCGGTCGTCTCATTTCAGTGATCACTGAAAGAGAAATCACTAAATCAGAAGAAAAACAAAACGTCTGACAACCTATTAAATGGTCGGCTGTTTCGTGTGTGTGTTTTTCGTGTATATATACTATTTATGCAAGATTCATGTTATACATATACAAATTATGCGGAGGACCAAAAGTCATTCGACGACAACGACGACGACAACATTTTGCTGAGCGCGCACACAAGACGATGCACGATGGACACGCTGGACTGCGTGCGTATCTTTGGTTTTATGTAATCATATATGTGTGCGTGTGTGCGCGCGCATATCGCAGACCTTACCTCAGTTAGCAGACTGACGCGCGCGCAGCTTTAATGTGGCAGGTTGAGATGCGAGGCACACAGACACAGTAATAAAACAAAGCATCCGAAAACACGATCGCAAACAACTGAAAATCTGTCGCGACATTTTGGTTGGCCGTACATATCAGAATTTTGATACAGTTGTTTGATAGCCAAGATAAATCTTTGAGTCATTTTTTTCTTGTACGAATGAATGTTTCAGGTTTGGCTGCGTGTCGCGTGGTTTGTATATATTGTTGTTGTTGCTCTACATTTCTGTTGTTTTCTTTAGTTTGGTTTGCTGTTCATCGACGTCTTCGTTTGGCTAGTATACGATAAACGTTGATGACATTTTTATGGCGGTTATTGATTATACATATGTAAATATCTGTTTGACACTCCATGTGTTTCTAGAAACGGAACTTTGCATAAATTTTATTCATTTTAATTCTAGGATTCATAAAATTAAAATATTTGCAAACGGCTGATTTGTTCCCTTCCCCTGTGATACATATTGTTAATGAGAACACTCACAACAAATTACCAATGAGTATTAATTTGACCAGAGTACAAAAGATGAAAAATATCAATTACATAATAAAACATTAGAATTTATGCACATTATTTGTCTCTAAAAGTTATATTCCAACTCAATTGTGTCTACTTGCATCCTAAGATTTTGTAGTTGTTTAGTGGGGTCCGGCTGAGCTAGGACTGGCGTAATAAATTACACAAGTTTTCATATATATTTAACGCCAGTCTCGTAAAAAAATGTTTGAGCAAATTAACGTTTTTGTGCACATCTTCAAATTAGCATCCTTTCAGATGCAATTTTAGTTTAAAATTATTGGTGGACAAATGCCCTTGCTATCGTTGAACAAACTGAGATTGTCTTCACTTTTAACTTCTCCTGACGCACTTTTCTCGGTCTGGCCTCTCCGTTTGACAGCCATTCGGCACTTTGTCGCTTTGTTTCGAAGCACCAGTTACAATTGATTTCAGCCAGTAGGGATTACTTTCAACTTTCAACGGTGCTTAAAACACGTCTCCTGAATAATCCATTCGATTGTATTTTTCATGGTTTCTCATATAGTGAGGTACAAATCGGGCGCATACCTTTCTCTTTTTCAAATCTTCAGTTAGAATGTATTGAATAGTCCCGTAGCCTCAGCTATCATCTTGATATTTTTTTTCGAATTTCGCATTTCGATCTTCTGCAAAGAATTCACGAACTTTTTGGATTGCATCAGGTGTTCGAATAGTGCGCGATGGTCCAGGACGTTCGTCGTCTTCAATAGATTCCCGTCCGTCTTGAAATCGTTTGTGCCATAGAAAACCAGTTGCTCTTGAACAACAATCATCTCAATCATAATACATCTCCTCCCATGTTTTAACTATGATTTAATACGAGTATTTCCAAATTGTTTTATACAAAATTGCATTTATTTGAATACTGGTAAGAACTGGGTTGTGATGTCGGTGGACCAGTGGCCTACACTTTGAATTTTTGAGTAAATGAGAAAATTTTGACAACCTTGTGTGTAATCGTAATATCATTATGGTGTATCGGTAACGATACAGACATAAAATAATGTTCGTCACAATTTTGTTTGCATGTATTTGTGACTGGGTATATATTACACGGACTAGGCATGATCCATGGGAAGGATCTTAATGTTGTCGAGGTGTGCCTAGTTAGTTCGTATTTGTGACACAATTTTCATTTTTCGTAAAAAAATGTTTTATCAATCTATTCAATAAAATCCTTTTTGCCCCTATCTTTCTTAAGCGTAGTAAAATTTGATTCATCTTATTTTTATATCCTTTTCGATTTTTTTTTCGGTTGATATTTCGGCATAATATTTTAATATACTATGTAACTCGGCGATCTACGAAAAATGTGTTTCCCTTTAGTTTTATACCAATCAGATTGAGATCTTCATTCTCATTCGTTCTGTTCGGATGTTTTTTTGTAGATAGAAGAATGGTGTGGAATTTAGCTAACAGTATAGCAATACAGTCCAATCAGTATATTTTTCGCCTTAACTCTGAATAAAAGGACTTAAAATAGTTGTTACTGTACGCGTGTGTTTTTCCGCTAGTGTTTTCCACTGAACAAAAATGAAAAATGAAATGAAATTATTATTATAAATATGTTATATCGGAATGTTCGTTTTTTACCTTTTCTTCTATATTACACATACACACAGGTTTTGCCAAAATGCTTTTAATAAGAATTTAAATTCAAAATAGTATGAAAATTGTTGTAAAATTCTCTGCATTTTTTAAAAAATGTATTTTAAATTCAAAAATATACTATTAAAATAGTATATTTCCCACAAGTAGATGAGTGCATTTTTGACAGCACCGAAAGTCGAAAATATGAATTATCGTCACCAAAAAGTGAATGCTTGACACCAAATTATTTCATGACAATAATGCACTGCAGAGGTGTGTACAACAACAATAACTTGAAATACTCAAAATGTGTTTAGTTTTCGTTGGTTAATGTGACGACAAAAATGCACTCCTCGGCAGTGAATTATTCTAACAAATAAATTGGTGACGAAATTGCACTTGAGAAGAATTCAGTCCTCGTTACACATACGGTGACACACACTTCTATATATTTATAGCGACATGAAATAAAATAGAGCGTAATATGTTAGTTCACCTCTGAGAGAGAGAGAGAGAGAGAGAGAGAGAGAGAGAGAGAGAGAGAGAGAGAGAGAGAGAGAGCGCGAAAATAATATCAATATCAATATACTTGCATAGTGTATATATGTTTTTTAGGAATTCAAATATAAGGGTAAATGAAATTGTATATAGTAATAATATCGAATATGTTATTATGTAGTAGTATTATTTCAATATACTATCAAAACCCTTAAAAAAGAAAAAAATACAAATAATCATATATATATTTCTTACAGATGCGTAAACGTCCGAAAATTGTACATATGCGGATTATATAGAGGGCTGAAATATCATATAAAAAAATGTGTGTGTTCAAAAAAAAGTTTAAATAAAAAAAAAAAAAAAATAATGTAGTTTTACTATAGATAAAGTACACGAATACCAAATTAGGAATTCTTATTTGATTATATAACTACCCAATCGGCCTCCAATGCATTATTAATGCATTAATAATGCATTTCTATAATGTATTATATTATCGCTTAAAATATCGCAAAATATAAGCGATAATGTTTCTCATTAACGCATAAATACGCACATTATAAATGACATATTTAGAGCGGCTCTCTTTGCCTGTTGCCATTGACAACGGAAGCCGCTCTTTGCTGGTACATGGATTCCTATACCTAAATGATTTCCTATATAATAAAATGAGACTCTCTAAAGTATTCTCATCCTTTTTTTATAATAAAAATCAATTATTTAAAATATTATTTTTTTATTTAAATATGTTTTTTGGTTCGCATACCGGTAGAAAAAAATATTTCGCAATGACAATCTGCAAGAAAATTCAGTTTCAGATTGACATTTTTTAATAATGCATTAATAATTCATTGGAGGCCGATTGGGAATTCACTTGACAAAACATTATTCTGCCCCCTTTCCCCGTTAAAGGGGCGTGACAGCTAACTTTTTTAGTTTTTCACTTCACGTACTTCGATGGCATGTATAACCTTTTTCATAAATAGGAAATATATAATTCGAGTAACATATTCCGAAATAAATTTTAAATTTGATTATAGATTGAGATTTCACACTACCGTCTACTTTGCTCACCCAAATCATCTTCTATACACTCGAACCGCACATGCTACCCCTGCCATAAGTCCATCTAAATACACATTTATTTGCAGCATTTTCCGTCATTGCGATCCGTCACTTCCGGCCATTCAAAACAATTCGCCTGCGACCGACACACAATTGAAAAACCATCTAAATCTATACATTATATATTGTATATATTATGATGCATACCGAACATTCGCTGGGAAATTAATTTTTCATTGAATCGCGCGATGTCATTGTACAAGCGCCATTGCATCATTCTCTATCTACTTGCTAGAATCTGTATGCTCAATACGTATATAATTTCTAGCGCTAAGAGCGTCGGATTTCGACATTAGCAAAACGGAAGTCGTTGGCGGAAATATCATCGGCTGCATGTATATGTGTTGAGTATATAGTTGTATACTCAGTGTATGCATATCAATGCGTCGACACGTGCTACGTGGAGAGTTGAGCACGCGCTCACTAACCACCCCACGCACACATACACAAATGCAGGCAGAGCGAAGTGGAGCGCGCACGTGAACGCACCAACACACAGTTTTATTTGAATCGGAAGAGCAGATTCAAATTTGACATTCGTGGGGTGCGCGTTTTGTGGGGGATTATCTGGCGAGTAAAACCGCACACCAGCTGTATAAATGATTATGTGAATATTTGATGCTATCTACAGGGTGATATTTTCTGTATTGAACAAAAGTTTTCAATATAGTCTAGTAGTATTAACTGTAATTTTAGTATAATATATTCAATTATACATATAATGTACCATATGTAGGTTATATTAGACATTAAACAATTATAAGTTTTGAGTGGTGAGAATATATGCAATGTTCTCAAAAAAAAGCTAATGGGATCTGATTCTTTTTTCAAATAAGACTGACTAAACCCGAGGGGAAACCAGATAATTACCCGGTTTACAATTTACAATGCTTTCTGAGTTTGAGTTTTCAGCAAGTAGAATTTTATAATTATAAATATTATTAAAAATATATATAATAATAAAACATTAATTAAAGTTAATCGTATCGTATAATGATTTAAAGATTAAAGAGTTGGAGAGTTAGAATGGTTCTTGCACAAGGTAAATCGAATTCCAAACTGTTTGTTGTTGTAATGAATACAAATCCTCGAATTGGATTAGAGCGAGTGCTTTGCTCAGTTTCTCTCTTGGGTAATTCTACGGTTATTATTTATTGGCTTTTCGCATTCTTTCAACTGACAACGACGAGGTTAATTTTGAGGTTGGCGGACGATGATTTGTTCTACAGAAACTTCGGGCAAGTTCTTTTCATCTGTCTATTACTCGGCCTATTGTACAAGCAGCTAAAGTTTCGTGATGACACTTGTTTATCTCTGTTCTCTGATCAGAATGTTCGTGGCAATAGATCAAAACGTGAGGATTTTTTTTTCTCGAGCTACCTCTTTCTAGAGAAGACAAGTACTTATCTCAACCCTTTCAAAGTTTTTCTCGGTATGCAATATTGATTCATATTTAACCTTACAAACGCTACTAGCGCGTATGACTTCATCAGAGCAGATTTCTAATCGTTGTGGGCATATTTTTGACGTCATTTGATTATGTTAATCTTTTTTCACTTCTGGGCGTTGACGATAGAGTCAAAAAGTTCTCAGATATTTTAAATGCTAATTTCTTATATTATAGAAAATTATAATGAGTCAACAAAAAACTTTAGTACCTATATGCAATATTCTTTAAATTTGGGTTCCTTATATTTTAATACTTCTGAAATACTTAACATATTTGTCTATCAAATATGAAACTAAAAAAGCACAGGCCCTGATAGTATACCATCCGTGTTTTTGAATTCATGCGCCTTATCGCTTGCATTATCGTTATTGTTTAATAAATCCTTGCTTGAAAGTACGTTTCCTCATATATGGACATGCTAATACATAACTCCTGTTTTCAAATCTGGTCTACGTAACCGTATTGGTATGTATCGTGGCAACAGTATTGTTCCACAGAGATTGGTTAATTGTTTGTAACCATTTACGTATATGTCTCAAAACACTTGAATGATCTACAATGTGAAATGTTTTTTGTGAAATCCTGATCCTTTAATTTAAAAACCTTATATTGTGCCTATGTTCGTTCTCAATTGGAGTATGCAAGCGTTGTATGGCAACCACACTATTCTAATCAGAATATTCGTATTGAATCCACTCAGAAAAATATTTTAATCTACGCAGCTATGAGTCTATCCACTTTCTTAACTATTATTTTATTGTATTTATCTCATTTAATTTGCGTATATAGTTTTTAAGTTTTATATAATAATCGACTGTATTAAAATAAATCTTTTGGGGTTCGCTTGATCGGTCGCCAACCGTCGGCGAGTCAGACGTGTTTTTATGCGTGCGCAAACCGAATTTTTAGCGTGTTGCTTATTACCAGGTAAACAATGTAGCACGGTGGCGGATGAATTCTTTAGTGCGGATTACTGGTTCTTGCATCTGAAAGCTTATTATTTCGGTAAGGATCCTCAGGCAGCTTGTTTATAAGCATCTCGGTGCTTTAAAACAAAAGCGGCATGTCAAAGTCTGGGTGTTTTGGCGATGTTAATTTCGGTAGTTGCCAAAGGGAGTAGGTGGTAAGACGCGATTGTGAACTGTCAAATTAGTTTGAACGGTCACATATAGGTCTGAAAACTAAGTTTACGAAAATGTGTACAGTTCGGATGTAAATTTTAGCACGGTGGCGGAAGAACTTCTCTAGGAGGTCAACGACAGCGTACATGGTCCCAGTTAGTGCCCAAACAGCATAATAAGTATATGTGTAGTCGTGTCTACCTAATTTTCTACCGTATAGTTAATATTCCTGTCAAATAAGAGTTGAAATTACGTCGAACTTACATCGAATCGACGTTTATAAATGGTGGTAAAAATTACCTATTTCAACTTCAATACTACCTATATAGAGCCGAGCCTACATATATAATACGTATTACTACCTATTACCATGCTGTCTCTATACGCACGTGAAATGTTGGTTCAACAATATATATATATATATATATATATATTTAATATGGAGACATCATGTATGCGACGCGAAATTTTATTTGCATTGTTTTAATTTATAAATATAATATGTATAATTTACAATATTTATTTCATTTAATTTAAGAAATAGTCACATTTCAATGTATTGTCAATATGGACGCCATTTGACACACCTATAAAGATGGCGACATTTTTTTATTTACTATATAGACATAAAAACTATGCAATTTCTACTATGACCCGTGTTTAACCAATTAAAAACATATTTCCCAAAAATTGAGACATATGTAACCTATATTTCTACCATACGGACAACATGGAAGCCATTACAACCTAATTAGGGAATATGGACTTTGCAGCCACACTTACTATTTCTATACAGGAAATTTTACCTAAATGAAGTAATTTTGTATAATATATGTACATATTGACTCTAACACTTCCGATTGCTAGTTACTATGTTAAATACATATGTATGTGTGTTTATTGATGGCACTAAAATTGCTTAAATTGAATATATGGAAAGAATGCGTTTGCAGGATATATAAGTCGTGCGTGTATTGTTTGTATTTGCTATTGCTATTGTGTCTTGGTGGGTAACGGTGTGAAATCACTTACATGTCGCCATAAATATGTGTATTTTAATGTGTAATGTGTGTTTTAATTACTCTTACGTAATTTAATATTGTAAATGCTACTATAATGACATCTACTTTTATTTTAAAATGTTCATAAAGAATATTTAGGTAATTAGTTAAGTAGAAATGTGTAAAAATATGACCTATATATTTCTTTGAAGGCGTTGTGTTCATAAGGTAAAAATTGGTAGTTTAAACAGTAGTAATGTCTTATTTATTTACCAATATGGGGTTATATGGACGAAACAGTTGTTTAGTAGAAATAGGGAATATATTAGTTATTTCGACTTATTAAATGGAACTGTTATTACTATGTACAATAAATGTGTCTGTGGTATTTTGTTCAGTTTAGGTTACTTAATTATTACCAATTTGTATATCTAATATGAATATAAGTAGCCATAGTTATTTAATAAGTAAATTTTACGAATAAATCAACTTTCAGTTCACATAAGTCAACTGACCATTTATTCATGTAAAAAATGTTTCATGAAATACATAGTGGTGTAAATAAATTAAACAAAAACGTACAATGGAAAATTATAAAAAAACAGAATACAATGCAAATGTATTAGATATACTATATCCGACCAGGGACAACTATCCAAACATCTAATTATG